>JNEM01007116.1:0-23948 GCA_000697335.1 Conidiobolus incongruus B7586 | reverse complement strand
CCTACTATTTTAAATTTAAAATAATAATAAAACTTAAATTGAATTTAGGTATTATTTAGTATTTATTAAAATAATTATTTATTCAATAGGAATTAATATTTATATTTTAAAGAATATATAATATATAAAAGCCTTTTTAAAATACCAAAAATAAGACTTTAAATAATTGTTCTAATATTGTGAATATTTTTCTTTAACACAAAATCATCTGGGATATTAGATTAAGAATCAATTATAAACATTATAGTTTTTATATCTCATTGAAGCAAATATACAAAAGTGCTATCTTTGACATTAATATTACTTATAAAAACATGCTTAAATATTATAAATTTTATCTTTTTCAGCTTATTTTTAAAATATTTAATATAAAAAATTTGATTTTTGGTTATAATAAAAAAAACATAATTTAATACAAAAATTTGGATTTAATATTTTAATAATAAATAATTATTTATTATTAAAAATAGTGAATTACATTTAGTAAAAAATAGGATCAAGATTAAATAAACAAAAATTATTAAAATATTAAAAAAGGATATTATAAGGAAAATTAAGTAAATTAAACTTTCCTTAATTTAAAATAAATAGGAATATTGATAAAATAATTAAGATATATGAATTAAATTTATAATTAATCTTTTATATAAAATAAAGTGAATAATAAATCTTATATTAAAAAACTTAATTTATATTTTATTAAATATTAATTTTAATAAAAAAATTAATAGGTATTAAAAAATTAATTGAAATATATAAGATAAAATAATAAACAATCTTATAAAGATTTATAATATTAATTTGATTTTATAATAAAAATAAAAATGATATTTAATTTAGCTATAAATTATATAAATATAAAATTAATTATTTTTATCTTATATATTTTATTATTGAATGAATTAGAGTAACTGAACTATTGTTAAAAATACTTGATTATGATTATTAACAAAATATAATATTTGTTGAAATTTAATAAATACTATAATATAATTAAGAATTAAAAAGATAACTAAGATTTTATGCAAAATACAATTAAAATATAAATTTTTTTGTGTTTTAATTTTAATATAAACTTTTATAACTAGTTATGACTTCTCTATATTATTTTTAAATGGGGAAAAATACTAAATTAAATATTATTATCATATTTATTATAAGTTATGAAAAAAATAATTTTAAAGAGAAATCAGTTATAAAATAAATTAAAAAAATTTAAAACTTTATAAGTAACATTTATTACTTATAAAACATTGAATAATATTATATTGTTCTATTTCTTTTATTTAAGACACTAAAGATAGTAAGAAAAAATAATAAATATATAAAAAGTAAACATATGAGAGTAATGTTAAGATAATCTTATTTCAGATTTAAACCAAGTTTACTCAACAAAATGAGAGAATACCTTTGGTGCAAGATAATCATTTGCAGCAAACACAATATTAACTAAATATATGGTAATTATGAATATTTAAACATATAATTTGATTAAACAAGACTTTCAACTATTCTCAATATTTTATAAAGATGAATCAAATCATCAATATTTAGAAACATATTTCTTCACTATTCAACAGTCAATTGAACTAATGTTCTTGGATTGGTATTGGAACTCACCCCCTTGGAGTCTTTGGACTCTATGCAGGACTTGCACAAT
This sequence comes from Conidiobolus incongruus B7586, assembly GCA_000697335.1. Taxonomy (NCBI): domain Eukaryota; kingdom Fungi; phylum Entomophthoromycota; class Entomophthoromycetes; order Entomophthorales; family Conidiobolaceae; genus Conidiobolus; species Conidiobolus incongruus. The sequence goes on along the minus strand of JNEM01007116.1, from coordinate 22,288 downwards.
TTTAATGGTAAGTGATAGTTAAAGATCAAGTATATAAATAGCTATATATACAAATAGATTTTAGCTAAAACATTCAATTTATAAATAATATTTATTATGTGTTCAAGTAATATGAGAAATTCATCATGAACAAATTAATAAACAGAGGATAAGTAATGATTCAGTGTATCCATTTGATATTCTGATCTTAATTTTTCAACTACGAAATATAATAACTTGTTGTACATCATTAGATTTGAATGCATATGTAATATTTTGCGGAAATTAAATATTTTGATTTTAAAGTTGATTTTAATCAAAAAACAATCACTACTTTATATTAAGTTATAGTATATCAATTTATCAATATTGAGTATTGAACCAATAACGTATTTTAAAAATGATGAAAATATCATACTCAATCCCAATATTCCAATACCACTAAAATCCAGTTGATCCAAACCTACCTTCACCTCTCTCGGTGCGCTCTAACCCCTCAACAATTTCCACTTCAGGTACAAAAATCTTTTCCAAAATCAATTGAGCAATCCTATCGCCCTTCCTAACTTGGAAGTCACTCTTGCCAAAGTTAAATAAAACGACTTTGACGGGACCCTGAAATTATTTAATAATTATTCATAAACTATAAAAAGAAATTACTGTATAATCTTCGTCAATCACTCCTGCGCCAACGTCGATAAAGTATTTAACTGCTAAACCACTACGAGGTGTGATACGACCGTAGGAGCCTGAAGGGACTTTGATAGAGATACCTATATCTACAACACCTTGGGACTGGCTTGGAATGGTGATATCTTCAGCACTAAAGATTCTGTTGATATGGTAGTGCCTTTATGTAGATTCGAAGGACTTACCTGTACAAATCATAACCTGCAGCTTTCGCCGAACCTTTAGTCGGAACTCGAGCATCTTGGGATCGTAGCTGAACGAGTAATTTAGGTTCTGTCATTTCGTAAGGATTGTGGAGTTTCTGCGATATGTGCATTACTTATTATTAATAATAGATATATTGCAATTGAGATATTTGTCTATATCAATTCCAAATTTACAATTGATATTAAGTTAAAATGAAAATAATCATTATACTATTTATTACTTGATTATTGTATTGAATTTAAATTGAAAAAATTTTAAAAGTTTTGATGACGACTGTTTATAACCTTGAATTTTATAATTTTTAAACCCTTTGAATTAATTAGAATTAACCATCATGTGAAGTTTAATAAATCAAGTTTAATTAAATATTACAAAGTATTAATATATTATTAAAAGTTTGATATAAAAAGATGAGATATAAATAATAAAGAAAAAAAATGGAAAAGTTAAAGCTACAAGTTTTGTATTATTAAATCTTATTCAAATCTTCAAACTTCAAAATATAAGTTCAACAATTATGACTGATTTAAGAGCTAAACTTCACATAGATTGTTGGGTATAAAGGTCAGTTAGTATATGTGATAAATGTTAACAATCTGTTATCTCTTTATTAATACCACCACAGCTAACAATCCAGTAAAGAGTCAAAGTAAATATTAAAGAGAGTATATTATACAATATTAAGGGAAAATATAAATTAGAATTTCACAATAATCTATTTGCCGGTAGAACCGAAGCGACCTTCACCACGTTCGGTCTCTTCCAAAGTATCGACAACTTCGACTTCGGGAGTGTAGATGCGTTCGAGGACCAACTGAGCGATACGATCACCCTTGCTGATGAGGAAGTCCTTGTCGCTAAAGTTGAATAGAAGTACTTTGATTTCACCCTGATGTTATTGGTTAATAAAAAATGTAAACAGTATGATTAAAACTATATTACTCTGTAATCTTCGTCAACAACACCGGCACCGCAATCGATACCGTGTTTGACGGCGAGACCGCTGCGAGGAGCGATTCTACCGTATGTACCGTGAGGGACGTGGACGGCTAATCCAGTATCGACGAGACCTTGAGATTTGGCGGGAATAACTGTATCTTGGGCACTATTCAAATATTAGTCAAAGCCCAAAGCTTTGAGTTGAAAAAATTACCTATAGATATCGTAACCAGCAGCCTTAGCAGAACCTCTAGTGGGAGCTTTAGCGTATTCGCTCAAAAGCTTAACACGTAATTTGGGTGTTTCAATATCCACAATAGTTTCGGTAGTTTTAAGCTTTTTAGAAACTTCTTGAGAGGGAGAAGTGGAGCGCTTAATTTCAGTATTTTCGGTAATGGTCATCGTAAAGTATCTGTTAAAAGATCTACAAGTTTGGATTAATAAAGGTATTTGTAATCTAATCATTTTTGAAATTTGCTTGTCTGGTGCTGAATATTCGGAACAAACAACTGTGACAAATATTGGTTCAATATGAGGTATGGTTATTTACTTACCAAACTTTTATCAAACTTTCAATACCCCAAATAGATACCAGCCAAAGAATTTATAGCCATATTGATTACTAATCTTTTTTCAATTAAATCTTCAATTTTCGTGTATTGGTAACCAAATATCACCTTTTGATTGGTTTAATGACTTAAATTTTCTCACAATAATTTCAAATTTTTCATTTAACTAACTCAAATTTCAAACTTTGATTGGGTAGACACGAATGGATTGGGGTCGTGTTTGTAGCCAATGATTGTAAGCAATATTATATATATTATGTAAAACTAAGCGAATAAGGTTAAAATTTTGGTAAATTTTAGTTGATAATTTATAGTTTTTAAATGTTATATTTTGATTAGTAATATATATTAAAAGCTTTGGTTGATTAATATATTTATTATCTATAAAATATTTTCATATTATCAACAATTCTAGTAAAGATATGTTATTTAATGTTATAGCAATTAGAGTAAAAATTATATAAATAATTTACAAATCAAGTTGATTAAACTATTTTTTCTAAATACTATTTATTATGGCCAATATATTATATGTTCAAAATACAATAGCTCACGTATCTGATAGATATTAAAAACAGTTTTAGTACTCAAACTAAAGAATTAGACATAATTAGAAGTGTAGATAATATTTATAACTCATTGGAAAATGAAAATAATATAATATTCTTTTATAAAGTTTTAGAAATTATATTTAATAACAGTTGCGTAAATATTGCAAAAATTAAAGTATAATAGTATGATATTACTAGTAATTTAATAAAAATTAAAATTAAAATTAAAATAGAATAAACTTAAATAGGATATATAAATAATATCTAATCTATTGTCTTGATTTATATAACCCAAAATACACCAATATATCACTAAAGTTTCCAATATTTATAACACTCATTTACTGATATAAATCTCTAAATATTATAAATAAAGGTATATTATCAAAACAATTTTCAACAAATCTAAAGATATAGTTAGTTGAAGTTCTTTATTAATACTAAAAAAAATCATGAAAATTGAAGAATAGGAAATAGTCAAAAAATTAATTATTATAATTCTATTATTGGTAGCTTTTTAATATAATTATTTTAAATACAAAAAAAATTGTGAAGATTTTGATTAATCGGACAACTAGATAATAAAATATATTGGAAATTATGTTATAATGAAAAAAGTTATAAGTTTATATTGACAAAATAATTATCGACATTGTAAGGGATAATTACTAAAATATTTTTGACAAATTATTGATAATTATTATATTTCTACATGTTATAATAATGCTAATTAAAGCAGCTAAAGTTATTGAAAATTTTAAATTTTAATGGTTATTTTAATTAATTGGTGTATTTTCTATGATTGATCAAATAAACTATTTTAAAAAACTAAAAAAAAATAATAAAATATGAAATATCATTATTTGGCTTTATAATATATTGAATACATAAAATATTTCAAGATTATGATAGCAAACCATAATAACTTTAATTATATTGTTATTACACTATTGTTTCAATAATTGAACTCATATCAAAATCATGCTTAAAATATGAATGTTGAATAAAATTTTGAAAATTAAATATTATACTAAGACTAGAAATTTATAAATATTTTTAAAAATTAATCCAATAATTTTTTTACACATAATCAAATTCTAGAAAATTTATCTTTTTCAATTTCAAAGTTTAATGTTTTAACAAATTACTAAGTTTGTTTTGAACTACATCTCCTTGGAATGTAGTTTGATAAGTATCAGAGATTTTTTAAATTGAACTTTCAAGACGTTACTAACTATATCGTAATCCAGATATAAAGTAACTCCGTATGAAATATTCAATATGTTGCGAAATTTCAAGAATATAAAATTTCTAATCATTTCAATTCAGATGAAGAGTCAAGATTCTGGACAAATTAAAGAAATTGAAATTAGTTAACTTTATAGTTAATATCATTTTGAGAATATAATAATATTCACTATAAAGAGTCATGATGACGGACAGACGTGACAAATGAGGGGTTACTATCAAGGAGAGAAGAACACTTGGAGGTTCAAGTGGTATAAGCTCAATCACCAAACTCCTCCTCCTAATAGATAGAACCACCAGAAATACGTCTCTCCAATCCTCCAAACAAAAAGTTAGAGATTGAAATCATGACAGAAGTTTTTTTAAAGAGTTACATATTATATACTTACGTATATCGTATCATAACTCTGATAGTTTTTTGCTTTATAAAAAATATCCCGAAGGGAATCCAAAAATTACGATATCTGCCTCAAGGGCCGATATCGTGGGGTATTGGGTTTAGTTTTCAACCAGCAATAATCCTATCTCAGTAAGTACTTCACAGATGAGGATATACCCTAGCACAAGGATGGTCTTCATCTATTGATATTTTTCTTCTTTTATACCTCTTTCAACAGATTAAAGTGCGTATTTTATTATGGGATTAGCAGGATTTTTCTTTAAGACTATCCAATCAGAATATGTTTTTTTATTACCATTTTTATAAATTTGAAATACACTATTTCCTAAAATAGACATTAAAATTCATTAATTTTCTTAGTAAAAAGAAAATTGTTAAATTAATTCCATTCTAATCCCATAAACTTCAATATTCATGAAAAATTTTGGATGAATTTTTGCAAAAGAAAATCAAGTTACAAGAGTGATTGAAATATCAAATTTAAATATAATAAATATATAGTATTTGAACATTATTAAAGTTATTGTTTATATAATTTAAAAAAATTCAGCAATCAAAAAATTATTTTAAATCTTGAATAAAATGATACTTTAGAATATTATTTTAATTTTACTCTATTATCATTTAAAATAAATTAAATTAAATATTATCATATTACTTCAATTTTCAAATAAAATTTTTATTTTTCAAAAATTAATGAATAATTTTTTATTCTAAACTATCTAAAAATTTTGAGATTAATTATATTAATTAACCTATTTTTTGTGACATTTTCTAAGAATGTCAGTCTATTTTAATTCTAAATGAATGATAATGATCATGATGATGAAATAAAAATACAAATGTTAAATTTGGGTTAAAAATGTCTTCTTTGAATTGTTAGTACAGTCAATGACAGAGGGAATGCGAGGGTAGCAAGGGGGACATGAACTCTTATGAAATTCATCTTCAGTTGATAACAAATTGTAGAGATTGAGGTGACATTTTAAGGGTTTTTCGTCGTCGTGGTCGGAGTCGGTGCTCCCATCAATACCTCTCGCTTTCTCTAGATCCATGACGGATGAAAATTCGTCGATGTTGTCCAGAGCTTGGGTATCGTAAATGTTGTCGAGTAAGAACCGCACCATTGGCCAATTTTGGTTTTTGATATTAACAAATAGGGGATTTACATTATTTTTGTCCATCAAATGCTCCCTGCAGTCCACTTGAGTTAGCATGTATTGACAGAATGATAGTAATCCGAGTCTACAGCAGTTGAGAAAGATTAACTCAAGTGATACTTGAACCAAACTGAATGGCAGTAGCAGTTTGAAGCACCTGAGATTCTTGTTGTTAAAAACCAATTGCAGGGGGTTTTTCTCTTGATGGATGGTGAAATTAAGTTCAACTTGGCGTTCTAGTAGATACTCAATAATCCTGGGTTGGTCGTACTGAATAGCTATGAGGAGTGCTAAGCTATGGAATTGGTTAACATTAGCACCCATGTCAATTAACAGCTTAACCATTGTGGTGTTACCCAGCTGACACGCCTTACCGAGCGGTGTAATATAATCGAAAGGACCACGATCACTATCACTCCACGGACTTGCAAAATTAATGTCAGCACCTTCCGAAATGAGAAACTTGACAGTATCAGTTAAATTTTTGGAAATGGCTTTGAGGATCAAGCAATTCAAATCCACTAAATTTTTACTCGGATTCATTTTACCACCTTCCATATACTGAGGATTCGAAGAAGTTCTAATTAATTTCAAGGAATTCGCACCTGAAATCACTTTGGAATCCAATCGAAACAGTTGATCAGCAGCAGCAGCTTTCGTCAAGTTGGTAGTCGCAGTATCCGACATCTTTTCAAATTTTAGAATTGAACAAAAGTAATTCAATGCTTCAAACAATGAGACAACTCTTCAAGTTTTATATATGGATTAAACGAATTTAGAGGTTTTCACCTACACTTAATCAACATGACACTTTAAAATTTAGGACTAGTGGATTGAACTAAAATTAAGTTTTGAATGTCATTCGCTCAATCTCTCCCTCATCCCTAAAAATCAGTTTCAAATAATAAAAAGTTAAACGAGTGTGACAATTACTTGAAATTTCCAATCTCATTAGTTTATATTAATTGTATTGCTTTCCATCTTCGTCCTTAATGTTTTTTTAAGTTTAAAAATGATTTGGGATAGTTGAATTCTTCGAGTGGGATTGGATTTATTACTTTGGTGAATGTCTCACAATTTAATTTGGAGTTAATAGGCCTTAGTTGATAGCGGTGTTTTATTCAGGTTAACAAATTGAGAAAAGTAAAAAAAAATAATTGAAGGAAAAAAATTTTAAAAACAAAATAAAAGTACTGCAATGGCGGGGAATCGAACCCCGGTCTACCGCGTGGCAGGCGGTAATTATACCACTAAACCACCATTGCTTACGGACTTGATGACAAGTATTATGTAATTGATACCTTCTCTCACTCAAAAATCACTACCAAATCACTAATCATTCCAATCGAGCTATATAAATATCCCTAACCAGTTGTGACTAAGATTCTAAGACCTCGATATCCCAATATTCACATGTCCTTATAACCATGTTATTGATCCGTCATGGCCTACGTATGCCAACGCTTCTCACTCAATTCTGGGAGGAATTTTCTCTATTCCACTTCACAAATAAACTTTATTTTCCTACTCAAAGCCCACTTCCGAGCATACTCAAGTAGCCATCTGTAACTTTACTTGAGACATATTCCATTATCCATTCTACATCCATTCCTATTGATATTATGTGGTTTGCCTGCTTAGCATGTCAGATTCTCTCACTGTCACTGCTGCTGATCTAGTCGCCCTCTTCAGCGCCCCATTTACTAGTAATCATGGTCAGACGACTAGGGAACTGATCATCAGTAACCTACCTCAGTTTGTAGGTACCATGCTTCACAATCAGGCCTACACAATGACTGTGTCAGTGTTTTCGATGACGCTCAAAGAGTTAATAGTCGTGACAGACTTTATTATGGATAAATAGAATTAATTTTTAAAAAATTTACTAAATATTTCAAACATAGTAAATAAAATTTTACTTTTAACTAGCACATTTTTACTCTTGTCTTTTCTATGGTAAATTAGGTTTTTGACTTATCAGGATGATAGAATAACTTTGTAATAGTATGCTTTTGTGTATTCTAATCAGTATAGGACATTTATTTTCGTGTGCCTTCCACTTCAGGTATTTTGTGATTGAATTAAAATTATCCTAATTAATCTAGCTTTATTCATATATTAATATTAGTTCACAGTATAATAATATTCTATAGTTTATCATCGATTCATTTATAATCTAAAGGAGTAATTTCTAATTTACTATATTAATGAACCGATACAATAATTGTAGCTCAAACTTAATTTGAATGCCTTCCAATTCAATATAAACGAAGTGTCTCTCATATTATCATGCTCGATTTTTAAAGATTGCACAATTAATATTTTTTAATCTGATACGATATAGTAATCAAAATTTGAGAGTCAATTGATGGTTTATAACACATGAATATTGATATGATGATTGAAGATTAGTTATGGGATGAGATTAGCTTTGAGTAGTGTAATCATATCACAACTGTCAGTTTATTAATCCATTATCAATAATTAGTAGAATATGATTTAATAAAGGATTAAAATAATAAAAATAATTACTGATTAAAAATAATATGATATGAAATTATATTAAAATTTGATACATTTTAGTTAGTTGGGAATAGTTATTGAAGGATTTTACTTAATTTCAAAACAAATAATATTTTTTTCAAAATATTTGAAATATTTTAATAAAAATATGGACTATTAAAAATAAAAATAACAATAATAAAATGATATAAATGGATTTAATGACTAATAAAATTTATTAAAATCAATTCAAATCAAATTAGTAAAAAACTAAAATTGAAAAATTATTTTATATATATTGAAAGAAGGATAATTTAATATAATTAAAATAAAAAATTACTAATGAATTATAGTGCTTTGTTGGACTATTATTATGTTTTTTAAACTGATTTTAATATTTGAATAGAATCAATTTGATTATTATTTTAATTAAATTAATATAAGTTTATATTATTATTTGGTCATTCATTGTTATACTAAAAAATATAATTTGGCATAATATACTCTAATTATTTTACATTACCAAATCAATCCATATGTATCCATTATTTCTAAAACAGTAGTCTAAATGTTCAAAAATTTAATTGTTATACGAAATAATGAGTAAATAAATTGATAATTAATTAATAGGAATTAACCTAGATAAATTATGGTATCTAATATAAATTTAATCACTCCTTTTTATTAGATTATTATAAATTTGCTCTTATCAATCTTTATGATTGAGATTAATTTTATATATTGTTTTTAAAATGAATTTAACATAAAATATCAGTGATTTTAAATTATAATCTGATTCAGAAGAACATTTTTAATTTATAGGTCTAATGTTATAGTTTTCTAAACTAAATGTTTATGAATGTGGGGTATCAAATGAATATATCAACAATGCGTCGAATTCATCAGGTACCAAGAATACCGGGAGCGTTAGCACACCCCACAGCCTACCACATGGCTAATTTCAATCCAGCACCATAATCATTCAATCCAAATTAATGATTGGTCAATTCCAAAAATTTGAATTTATAGGACTCGTGTTTTTGATAATTAAATAATGAGATAAATAGACTAAATTTTAACAATTCAAAACATCGTCATTAGCTGCATTCAGTTAATTGATAATAAATTCAAATCCCATCACCATTATCATTGGCCCACTAGTCTTCCTAGAGCCAATGAAAAACTTTATAAACTCTAATTTAGACGAGTATATCTCATTTGTTGATGAAAAAATTTCCTAACTGACCATCTAAAAACATTTATAATATTATCAATTCATATAAATATGCTCCAAAATTAATTATCAACAAAATTTTTCAATTAATTCCTTTCATTTTACACTCATCAACAGTCGCTCAGCTGCGATTGATGACCTTATTTATTTAATTTTTAATCACTATACACTGTGATTCATCTTTTTGTACATATTTCCTTTTGTAGATTTTATAGAGGTTGTCTAGTCTTCATTATCTAACTTATAAATCATGGGGAATAAGTTGACTAAAGACCAGATGCAGGCACCTATTGGTTATTTATTGGTCCAATCTGATATCTTGTCTCCCCCTCTAGATATGCCCATTCAACATCATCAACTGGTGCCACTTACAATCCAACATATAATGAGTCGCCACAATCATCGACACCACTCCATCACACTTTGTTCACAGAGTCTTGTTCAACTCAATCCAACAATTATACAATTACCACTAGTGCAATGTTTCCAACTATGTTGCAACTTACTCACTCGACTACCCACGGAAATTGGTCAATTAACTCAACTGACCATATTAGATATCAGCAAAAATCAGCTTACTAAAATACCCGAATCGATTGGCCAACTTGTCAAACTTATCGAATTAAAATTAAATAATAACAAATTAAAAAGCTTACCCAATTCCATCACAAATTTAACCAAGTTAAATCTACTCTCAGTTCATCACAACAAACTAAGGGAACTACCTACTGATATTGGCCAACTGTCCAATTTATCTACACTAGATGTAAGTCATAACTTTATTTCATCCTTTCCTGCACAATTAGGCAAGCTACCTGGATTGAGAATTCTGAGATCAGAAGGATGTCCGATGATAGACGAGAATCAAATAGAAATTACCAATTCCAAGGAAAGAAAAGGCGTGCTTAGTCTAATGGAACTATCTGCGCGTTGTTTAGCAAACTATCACCGTCATTATCACCACTTCAAAGTACTAGCAAAGGCTACCCAGCGACCGAATACCCCTAAAAAATCAAACCGGCATTCTTTCAAGTTAACTTCATCATCAACCATTATCACTCCTCAGCAGCCTGTGCCTAAACTGCTCGAAATATATGATGGTGTCAACCTCCCACGACCCGTTATAAACCTTTTACTCCGTCAGCGTGAATGCACTTACTGTAAGGGTGCGTACTTTGAAACCGAATACCTTCGCTTCCGATTCATTGAAAAGAACGAGATTAACATCCCACTGATCTACCATCTATGCTCACCCCACTGGAATACGGATCAAGAGCGAATTGGCCTCATGTTCTGCGCACCGCCCCAACTCCCTGTGCCAGCGATGCCATCGCCAACCTCACCGACCCTCAGCAACAGTCCCACGAACAACCCGAACCACTACCTCATGAACAGGCGAAGACGCGGCTCCGTACAAAGATATCCATCCTCCCCGAAAAGTCGACCCTCCGACACATTCTCCCCTGGGTCGACATCCACGAGTGCGAGTTTGAGTAGTCCGAGGGTAGGTAGATCAAGTTTTTGGACGATGCGATCTTTGAGTATTTATCAAAATAATTAAACTGAAATTTTATGATAATAAGAATACGACATTTTTGGATTAATTTAATAAATTATTTTTGTTTTTGGATTCATTTATAATATTTATCATTTGATATATCGTGTTATTTAATTGATTAATTATACGTTTATAAATTTATATTATATTGTTTTTAACTCATTTATTAGGATTATGCCACTTAATTTAGATATAAATTCTATCATGATATAATAATTATATTATATATTAATGAAATAACTATAATAAATATAGATAATATTTAATAAATTAGATTTAAATAGAATAAATGACAATTTTAGAATATCTTAATATCCAAATTGAATATTTTGCTAACTTAAAATTATTAATTTAAAATAATAAACTTAATTTCTTATTTTATCCAATAATCCCTTTTGAAAAAAATGATATCATTTCACTTTTACTCAGTTGATCATAATAATATTATAAATATCGCAAAATATCAAAAATGATAATTAGATTGTTAGTATATTACAAATAAAGTAAAATATAGTTTTGGTGAATGTCAATTTATTATAATTGAAATAGTTGATTTTAATATATTTGAATCAATGTAATGTTTGATCAAATCCATTTCAATATTGTGTTAGTTATTATTATAAAAAATTCATCCAAATTTTCAATAAAATCAATATTTTATAGCGTATTTTTGGGCCATTTTTAATTTAGTTCCTATAACACCAGTATCAACAATATATCATAATATCCTGTAATATTTTTGGTTTAAAATTGTCTTATTTCCATTTTATAAATTTATTCCGAATTAACCAAAACATAACGTAAAACAAATAAAAATCAAAAATATATTATAGTATCAATATATATTGGAATTTGTAATGTTTGTTTTGATCTTAAATTATAATTAAATTTCAACGATATTATCTACAAAATTATTACACAAATTCAACTAAAATTGGTTAAGTAAACCTATAAAAAATTTAAAATTTAAGTCTCATAATTTACAAATTTTTATTTTGCATGACATTTTCAAAGCTCTTATTATATTGTGATTATAACAGTAATATAATTTTAACTTAGTTGATTATCCAATTTATTGTATTATATAGTTTAAATGCTAGAAGCTTTTCGAAAAATAATTCACTAATGTAATCAAATTATTGAATATTTCACGAGACTATAGTTTATTGTATATTAATATTAACTAGGCTATGTTAAGACATAATTTCTATCAATTTGGATAATTTGATTGTTGGTATTTTATTGAATACAATCACTACAATGTTCTCTTAATTTTTCTATTGCAAAATTGATATAAATATTTATATTTAACATTAATCTAAGTTGTTTTGAAATACATATATGATAGATCATTGAAATAATAGTTTTTAGATTTTATTATTATCTTGATCAAATAAACTTGAAAAGAGGAAATTGGACAAAAATAATATATAATTTTAGTATTATTCATTGTTTATACCAATGAATTCAAAACGTGTTCATACGTATTTGTTAGAATAGATGATTATATCAAGAAATTTATTAAAATCATAATGTCAAATTCAAAATTATAGTTATCAACACAAAAAGGTAATATAATAGTTATAATGACTTATAAGGATTATTAATGATAGTGATTTCCGTGTAAGGTTGAATTTGTTTAATTATTAATTAGTTTAAAAAAATCAATAAAAAATAACTTTTAATATTATATAGAGAATAAAATCAAAAAAAGTAATAGTAATAATAATAATTGAAAAGATAAAATAAAGTGTATTTTATTATCGCTAAAATGTAATAAACTGCATATTTAATGCTGATTGTTAATTGAAATAAACTTAATAATCTTAATTTAAATTATCACAATTGAATTAATCAGCTTATTAGTATTATGGGATTGATTATTTGTAGGGTAAAAAATTTTCGTCAAATCAAAATGAATTATCCCAAAATTTGAGAAAATGATTTAAACTACAAAACCAATTCAAAATTTTGGAAATATTATCCTCTTTCTTCCATCCCACTGGACTCAAATTAAAGATGTGAGTTAATACTCTAATTCTATTATTTTTCAGGGATTTTAGTTAGTTTTCGTTTGGCTTCGAATTCTATTTCGGTATTTGACGTATTAATAATATTTTGGGCGGTATTTCCAATCTAGAGTTAAAAATTTATATTAAAATATTGAACTATAAAAAATATAATGAAATAATATTTATTACATTGTTTTGGTTTCAAATCTGCCTATGAAATCTAATAGTGATCCCACTATTTAATTTGCAAAAATTATTCGAATCAATTTACTAACTTGCCGCGTTATTTAGGGCCAACCTCCGTACTCAAAAACGTCTCGCTGCCAGCGTCCTCAAGTGTGGTAAAAACAAGGTCTGGTTAGATCCCACTGAAGCTACTGAAATCAGCAATGCTAACTCTCGTAAGGATCTATATGTTTGATCCAGATTTCGATCGATCTTTTAACCCCATTTGTTTGCTATAGGTCAAAACATCCGTAAATTGATCAAGGATGGTTTAGTCATCAAGAAGCCTCAAGTTGTTCACTCTCGCTTCCGCGTCCGTAAATTACTTGAAGCCAAGCGTAAGGGTCGTCATATGGGTCACGGAAAGCGCCGTGGTACCGCTGAGGCTCGTATGCCCACTAAGGTTTTGTGGATGCGCCGCCAACGTGTCCTCCGTCGTATGCTTCGCAAATACCGCGAAACCGCTAAAATCGATCGTCACTTGTACCGTGAACTCTACCTCAAATGTAAGGGTAACGTTTTCAAGAACAAGCGTGTTCTTATGGAATTTATCCACAAGGCTAAGGCCGAAAAGGCTCGTGCTAAGATGTTAGCCGATCAAGCCGAAGCTCACCGTGCTAAGGCCCGTGCCATCCGTGAAAAGCGTGCTCAACGTGCTGCCCAAAAGAAGGAAGCCCTCCTTGGTAAGGCCGAAGAAACTGCCTAAATAGTCAACCCGAATAAACTCTTTATCGGAGAGGTCTAACTCTAGATGTACAATTGGCTCTACAACAAAGTTTCAAGCTTCTACCCAACCCAAACCTATTTTACCGTACTTGTACTTTTCCTAATACCATCCTTGGCTATTTTCAACAAGTAATTTAGTTTTCATAATAATTATATCTTATCATTCTATACCTTGCAAATGAATCTATCTATTTAGCCCTTATTCCATTTTGGTAAGCAGTTTAACTATTATCTTAACACACTTTTTTTCTTAGTTTCTATATCCAATATTTGATACATTTATTATATGTACATTCAATGATTTGGGGCCATACAATCATGATAACTATAATTTTTCAAAGTTTTTATCGATTTTAAACTATTGATCCTGAATATTTCAGAATGCTTGATTTCAACCATATTATTTTGATAAACAATTCCCAATTCCTCATATATTCAGCTTGCCTTTTCATAATATATTTTTAAACGAAAGCTTGCTGACGTATATTTTATTGTGTAATTATCCAAATGCTAATGCGGATTATTATTATGTACTTACCCTAGTTCTTACAACTCTATTTATTATATTTTATTTCAAATAAATTTCTTGATCCCTTTGATTATTTTTTATGGCTGATTTATAATTTGTTTTATACTGAATTTTTAATTCAATAACCTTGTATATTAAAAAATGATCTAAATTTATCGTTTTTGTAATATATCGATTTTATTATATACAAATATTATTTAGTGTTTTAGCTAAATAAATCAAATTTTAAAATATAACTAATATTTCAATAATATTTATAAATCTCAATTTTTATTTTATTTTGATGTTGATAGCTAATATTTGCAATTTAGTTTAAAATTCTTAATATATTTATTGTACTCTATACTAAAATTAATTTAATAAAATAAAGGGTTTTATAATATATTTTGAAGATCAAAATATTTAATATAATAAAAATAATTTTAAAATATTGATAATTATACATTATTTTAATTAATTAAATTAAAAAAAACTAATTTAAAATAATTATTATTATGTCTATAACAAATCACTTAAAAATATTCTATATTTAAAATATTATATTATTTAATAAATAATAATTATATAATTAAATTTTTATAAAGTTAACAAAGTATAATAATAAAATCATTGTAAAGAAATTATATTATAATTAAAATTTAAAATTTAAAAGTTTTATAATGAAATAAAAAAAATTAATATTTAATAAATTTAATTAAAATTAATAAAGATAAAATAATGGGCCTACTCAAATCTGTTTTGATTCCTGATTTTTCCAATTTTTCTGAAAAATGTTAAAAATGTACTTAAATATAACCTAAAGAAAATTCAGTGATTTTTTTAATAATTAACTTTAAGTTTTCCTCTTCTCAAATTAAAAAATATATAATATTCATTAAAATCACCTCACAAGTTTTATTTTTTCTTATACCTAACACAAAAGAAATAGTAGAGTTCTTTATTACTCTCATTATAGTAGACTTTAATAAGAACTCAGATGATCCAGCAATTTTAAGATTATTATATGAACTAAAAACCTCAAGATACATATCTCTACACTTGCTATATACATTATACTTGCTACAATAGTCTATATATAAACTTCCTTTAGAAGAAAATAATTTCAAAAGATAGATAAAGATACTAAAGGTTAAGTTTTTCTAATTTGCTGATATTTTACAATTATATAAAAATTTTATTTCTTCTCATTAAGGAAAATAAATATCTTTAGAAACTCAATTAGCAGTTATACTTTACTAATTAAGTTATAAAAAAGTATGTTTAAAAGATATAATAGAGAAGTTTTAAATAGGAGAAGGAACTATTATTTTATACACTAAAAGAATAGTATACTCTATTAGAAAAAAACTAGATAATTAAATAATTTGGTTAAAACATTATTATAATATAAAAGAAGCTTATTCAAAATAACTTTATTTTAATAACTATATTAGTTACTTAAATAGTAGTTATATTATACTTGAAGATCAGCTTACATTTTATACTTAGTTATATTATAATAAAAAAAACACATATAGCTTTTAATATATAGTTGTTATATTATCTTCAAATAAATTTATATATTTTAAGTTTAAGAAACTTAAATTATATTATGACTCTAGTATTTTAAAAGCATTTAAATTATTCAATAAGTTAAATAAATACTTTAAATAAAAAGAATATATTCTTACAGATAATAATAAGCAATATAGTTGCTTTATACTTAAGTTAATTTATTATCAATAAAAAATAAATATTTTTATTTAATTTTTGTTTTTTATAGATTATACTAATAATAAGTTTATAGTTATTATATGTTAAAAAAATTAAATTGAAGTTGCCTTCCTTTTTATAAAGAAAAAAATAAAGAAATTTAATATTACATATAATAAAGAGTGATTTGTAGTAGAAAAAACTTTTAGTATTTAAAAAGCTATCTTTTTTTGTTTAAGGTTATTGCTTTATTATATACAAAATACAAAAGCTTATTAATTTGTTGTTATATATATATATGTAACTATTTTCCTTTATAACTTTATTTCTCTTAATAAACAAGACTATAATTTAAAAAAAAAGTTAAAAAAAAAACTAATAAAAATATTAATGTTGACAATAATAAATAAGATATAATCAACATATATAATGATTTTACTAAATTAAATAGATTACAAATAGTGATATCATCATAAACTAACATTTGGTTGATTATTTTAGATATATTCTTTTGATTATATTTTATTTTGTAATAAAAATCATATAAACTAACTATTTTTTTTAAAATTCTTTTATATTAATTATAAGAGTTTTTTTATTAAAAATTGTTGTTATTCTAATATTTATAAATAATATTCTTTTTATAGTTGTTGTAGCTTAATCTCCTATCTTAAAATTTTATTTTACTTTTATATACTTTTTTTAATAACCTTAAGAAAAAAAGAAAATTAAGTATTTTTTTTTCTTTTATTGTTTTTTATGCTTTTAAAGCTTTTAATTAAAAAAAACAATGAAAGGTGAAAGCTACTATTATTTTATTCTTTATTATCTAAGTAATTTAATTTTTCACAGTAAGATTAGTTATGTAATGAAAAAGCTATAAAAGCTATGTTAAAGGCTCTAAAAACTAAATTATCTTGTATTATAAGAATATTAACTATTATAAACAAAGGGCTATTTCTATTATATTGTTTATTTGTTAGAACTTGTTTAATAGTTCTAAATTTGAGAATAAGAGTTTTTATATGATTAAATATTTTATCAAGCTTTTTTCTTAACTTTATATAATTTACTCTTTTTAAAACAAGAACAAACCTGTATATTTGAAAAGAAATGTTTAACTTGTTAAAGCACCAGGATTTATAATTTTCCTTTTGCTTTAACCAACTAAGTATAGCTTTTATCAAATGTAGTTCAAGGGAGTTTTTATTGTTATTACTAGTATTAATAGTAGATGACATAGGAGAAAAAAACAAGATAAAGCTTAAAAATAGTATTCTTGCTAATAAATTTATATGGTATTTAATATAAAATAAAAGTTATTTGATTAATATAGAATAAAGCCATATTGCTATAAATTATAATAATAAATTTTTAGCCTTATTTTCATATTTTATAAGAGAAAACTGGTGGGTTTTATGAATTGAAAAAATTGGTAAGTTATTTTTTTTTGACTAATTTTTTTGATTTTTTTGGCTAAGTAACTGATTTTAGTTTTAGAAAAAATTAATCAAATTAAAAATCAGAAAAAGTAGGACAAATTTGAGTAGGCTTAATATTCAATAATAAACTAAAATTATAAGTTTATTGTTAAAAAAAATAAATATCCATAGTTATTTTTTTAACAAATATGAAATTATATATATTTTTTAAATATATTTTTATTTAATTAATATAATAAAAATTAATATTGATTATGAACTAACAATCATATTTCTGATAATTTAAGCTTAATAACATTTTATTATAATAAAATAATCATTTGATAACTTGATATTAAAGTTATATATTAAAATATTTATTATATATGTATTAATAAAATATTAAGGTAATTTATACTCTATTTATTTTAAAAATAAGAACAACAATAATGAATTATTTAAATAATTATTTTTAAAAATTTTCAATTATATTTAATTCAATGATGATTTCATAATAATAATTAGTTTTTGTTACATTTAAAAAATGCTTAAATAATCAATGATAAAAATTAAAAATCAATTCAATTTTTCTTTAATTGAATTAAAATTTTAAAATTAATAATTAATAATAATATGTCATTACCTGCAGACCATTCATTTACTAATGAAACTGAAAATAAAGAAATAAACTTAGAAGCTCAACAATATTTAAAAGAATTATGGAACCGTCGTATACTTATTAGAATTAGTTTAGACGATAGAGATTTTTCTAATTTCCCTTGGTCGCCTAAACGGGCTCATTTGGCTTATATAAGTTCTGTACCAAGGTGTTCTTACTTTCATTTATGTCTTAAAGGTTGTATCAAATTGTTATGTGAGGAATTTTTATCTAACAATAGTTTAAATTGGGATTTGTTTTGGTTGGAGGTTAATGACACACCATTAAAATGGTAAACATTCACTAAATTATATTTATTTATTTGAGCTTTAATATTTATCAATTTTAAAGGCAATATCCTATCGGTTTACTTTACGATTTATATAATACTTATCAGCCTAAAACTCAAGATTCTAAAATATATGAACCCGATACCGATTTAAATATTAACTTTGACTACGACTTATCCGATTATCATTTAAAAACGATTTGGAATATAAAACTAAGGTATGGCAACTATCCCACTGAGAAGTTATATAAACCCAGCCAATTTTTTTCGAGTTTATTACCTGGTGAGAATAGTTTTAATTCTGAATTTTTTATGATGACTGTTAAAGAGGTAATTATTAATTCGCCAAAATATTTTAATTACATTCAAGTTTAAACTTTAATATTTTGTAGGCTGATTTTATTAGAAATGGAAGTACAAAAAAAGTTATGAACTTATCTAAAGAAGACCAGGATCAACTTTGGTTGGGAGTTGTAGAGAGTAATTTTTAATATTTTTTTTATTTATTGTATGATTTTTAATATTAATTTTATATAGGTAATTTTGATAAATATTACTCTATTCATTCTCAATTAATCAATGCTAATACATCTAATATGAAGCATATTCCTCTCAAACTATATTATTATTTAATCAACAATCCAATAGGGTTTCCTACAGTTATACAAGATATCATACCACCATTCACTACTGATCCACCATTGGTTAGCTGTGATAAAACGCCTCCATCCCCATCAATGGATACTATCAGTAGACCTACGACTATTCGGGACGCATTGTATCAATTAGACCCCAGTTTACTTAAAACTTCCCCCAAATCCAATTATGTTATAATAACCATTAATGGCATTCAATTACCACTAGATATAAGTTTAGAGTATTGTTTAAAAAATTTTGTGTTTCCAGATGGTTTCTTACATATTTGCTACAAATTATATTAATATGGTGACATGATTGTCAATTGTTATTATTAAAAATAAAATGTCTTTTTAAAGAACATAAATTATTTAAATATAAAATTCAATATTTAAGTCATTGACGACTTAATAGTAGCCGTATAATTTGAATTTGTTAATATAGTTTAATCAATATTTTCAAATTAATTATAGATAAAATTCAAGAATTTGACAAAAATAGAAAAAAACAAGAGTTAATGAGATGTCAAATCAATATTCTAGAAAAAAGTATAAGGAAAATTAAGAAATAGGTGACTAAAATTAAGTATTTTATTTTATTATAATGTTTGTAACTTTAAAAAAATATTGAAAAAAGGTTCAATATTATACAACCTAAGACAAACTGGTTAATACAATGTAACAAACAACTTGATTAGTAATTATAGTAATAAATCAGTATAAGAGAAAAAGTGTCACCAGAAACGTAAAGTTTCAGCAGTCTAACATGGTAAAAGTGATGGGCATCATATTGAATAGAAATATGATAAACCGTGTTGTTGGAATTATAAACTCACCTTAATGATTTAATATTTTAAATTGGTGTATTCATACTAAACATTGAAATAACAAGTTCCACCAAAATTGTTGTAATTCTGCATAATAGGTTGCTATTCAGGCCAGGTCCTAGCCACCCAGATTCTCCCTGGATGGATCACAGCAAAGATGGAACCCCGATTGTCCACGATTGGAAAGTCTGTCCACGGACGGCAACTAAAAATTAGTCTCGCCAATGCAGTTACCCCTGAGTTGCAATCTGTCGCCTCTGCCTCAGATCGTCTATACCATCAATGTGGTTAAGCATGAGAATTACACACATCTGGTTGACACCCAAGTTGACAATCAACGCCTGCACGTAGCCTCGTAGTATTTCATCAACATGTCATGTGAACGTGACTCAATGTTTGCACGTAGCCCCATAGTATTGCCACCTCCACAAGTAGGTGAATAAATCCACCAAACCAGAAGACCATCACCGTCTCAATGCCCGCACGTAGCTTCATAGTGTTGACAATGACAGTAAAGTGCACCCAACTCATCGGCTTTCGGACGGCACAACCCGTTGTCCCAGGCACCAGTAAACTGGCGTCCAATCGTCTGATGCCCCTTCATGAGGGCTCAGCTATTTACGTTAACGATATGACCCCTGCAGAAAGACCATATCGCCAGGCCCCTTCACTCAGATTGGGGCGGTGAACGTCACCCCAATATCATCGATTCACAGCTCTTGCCTAATCTATGCCCTACGTCGGCCACATGTAGGGCAGGTGTGTAATCAAGCACAGCCGGACACACACCTTACCGGCCATGGCGCATTAGCAATTATCTGGTGATCCATCAATCATGCGCACATGATGGTTGATATAGCACGGCTCTATCACCATGAGCTATTTCCACGTGCTCATTAGATGTATACTATCTGCAAAGTTCCAGCCCAACACTCCCACCTCCTTTGCATCTGCAATAACAAAGGTTTGGTTCTAAATGGAAGTTATCAACATTAGGGATACCACAGCAAACGGAAAAAGGAGCACGTGATGAACAAAATTTGCAGCGCTCTTGCGCTGCAATGTTAAGAATCATGCAAATTATGACAAGCACTTTCATCATTGTTTCCCTTCTCACTTTTTCTCAAGTCTACCAAAATCCAAGATAATGAATTTTATACTAAATAAAATCATAGGAATTTTTTAATAGATTGTGGAATAGTTTGAGAGAATGAAATTATAAATAAAGCTTGAATATTTCCTTGAATTTGAAGAAATAGGAAATTTTTAATTTTTAATTTTTCAAACATATTATTAGTTTTGAATAAACAAATATATACTAAATAAATAAGGAATTATATAGTTTTAAAATATATATATATAATAACTTTTTTGATTAAAAATTAACTTTTTAAAATTGGTTATTTAATTTAATTATAATTAAATCAAATAATGATCATCAAAAATTTTTTATTTTAGTATTTGTAAAACTTAATTCTAAATCTTTTAAAATTATTTAAAATTTATAAACTACTTTTAATAATAAAATATTATTAAAATTAACTATTTATTACTAAGTAAATTATTTTAAAATTAAAAGGGAAATTATTTAAAACTTATTAAAATTTACAAAACTAAAATCAGCTATTATTTTTTTTAATTGTTAATAAAGTTAAAAAATATATTAACAAATACTTTTTTATTTTAGTTAAAAAATTATTAAGATATATTAATATAAACCTCACAAGTATTTTATATATAATAAAATTTAAATTTAAATTAATTAATAAAAATATATAATAAAGATTTTTTGTGATTAAAAAAAATAAACATTTTAATATATAAAATATAAAAATAAATATATAATATAAATTTAATAATTTTTTTTATTTCAAATAACTTTCCATTATATCATTAATTAAGTTTTAACACTTAAAAAACAATTTTTTTTATTAAAAACTAAAATTTAATAGTTTATAAATTAATTAAATTTTCCTATATAAATTTTCTTTTAAGTTAATTTTTTAATAATTTAAAATAATTATAATCATATAAGTTATAATTTAAATAATATATTAGATATAATAGTTTTTTCTAGTTATTTTTAATTAGAAAGTTTTTTATAACTTTAATTTTATGTATTTTATAATTATTATATAAAATAATAAGTTTTTGTTAAATTATATTAAAAGTTAATTTAAAATAATTTTATCTAAATAAATAATATAAAAGTTTATTATTAATTAATTTTTTTTAAA
>JNEM01007108.1:0-21072 GCA_000697335.1 Conidiobolus incongruus B7586 | reverse complement strand
TTTTAAATATATTTTTAATTTTAATATATTAGTTAATAATTAATTAAATTTAACTTCATATATTATGTTATAAAAATATATATATTAATTAAATAATTTCAATATAAATCTATTTAAATGAAATTAATTAAGTAAATCATAAAAATATAAATATTTTTAATTTTATAACTTATTTTTATAGGTTAATATATATAAATCATATATTTTAGGTTAAATTAAGCTTAAATAATTTTTTAAAATAATAAAAATTATAATCCATAATAAAATTATATAAAGATATAAACATTAGAAATAACTATTGTTATTGATATTATTTTCTAGTTTTTTAAGGATTATCATATTTTAATCTTATATTTTGAAATTTTGATTAAAAAACCTATATCATATATATATCAAATTAACTCATATATATATTTATTTTTTATATTAATGAACCTATAATTTACCTCTTATCCTATTTTCCTTTATATTGACCCGTTCTTATCTTAGTATGGAAAAAAAGGAAATATATTAAGGAATTATTTATCTATTCACTTATCTATTTATCCAGCTATCTATTTATCTGAAGGAAACTAACTTTAAATCTTAATCAAGAATTTCTAATAAAACTTTATAACTATACCCTAATCCTATAATTTACCAATACTCTAACTTGATATAGTTATCTTAGTTTCCAGCACTTGGATAATATAACTTATCTTATAATTATAATATTAGACAAGATATAAACTTAAATATGATTGAATTTAATATAATAGATGTTTTGCTCAAGTTAATATCCTTGAGCTAAACTAGATATTTATAGCTGTAATATTTGATAAATTGATAATTATGATGGTAGTTTGGTTTTGATTTTAAAAGAATATCATTATATCAAGACAAAAATCACAACATTACAATAATTATAATTTAATGGAATTAGAGTCAAAAGCTGGATTGCAATATTAATATAAATTTAAAATTTTATTTAATTATAAGAGTTTTTACATTAAATAAATATAGCTTTATATCAAACTAAAGTTATTAAAACTTTAATTATTAAAAAGAACTAGTCAATATTACTCTATTCTCTGTACTCACCAAATATAAATCCCTATGATTATAATTATTTTAATAAATTATAAAATATAATTCAAGAAAAGTGATCTGATAGTATTTGAACTTTAATATAAAATTAAAGAAATAATTTAGAAGAATTGTAAAAAGCTAAAAGGGTTAAGCAATTACCTTTAGTATTGGATTGTGTTATTAAGAAAAGAGGATAATATTAATTATTAAAATGATATCACATTTGCTCTGACTTTTTTTATTATATTATAATAAAAATTCGAAATAACTATAAATTTTGGAGTAGTATATTCTTCAATTATAGATTGAATAAATCGCAATGAATTAAGTTGAGGAAATAAAATTAATTATATTAATTTTCAAAGTGTTGAAAAATACATTAAAGGTAGACCTTATAGAATTTTATCAGCTATTAATTATGCTATTTCATTGATTTGAATAAAAATTAATTTGATAATTATTTATGTTATTGTAATAAGGAATGAAATTTCTAGAAAAATTACTATTAAATATTGTAAAAATAAATATTGAATTTGATATTTTAATTTTAAAATACAATCTGATTAAATAATTTATATCCATTATGTTCGTGATAAATATTAAATGATCTTAATAAAACTATATGTTAATAGCTCCATGATACTTTATTATTTATTTATTTTTCTAGAATTAATTTACTCGTGATTATATCGCTATTACGATTACCCAAAATACTTATTAATGTACAAAAATGATTTGACCAATCAAAATAAATTTGAAGAAAATTTCGATTAATTTGTATTTGTGAATGTAGTTGAATAACTAAGTACTTAAAATACTTAAAAGAATATATTTGAATCATATTTGAAAATTCTCAAATAATTTGCTACTAAAATCTAGTTTTCATAAATCATTGATATGGATAAATAATTATATTCAAACTTCAAACCACCTTGATTGTATTTAGTTATATTCAATACTATAGTGGTATTAATTGATTATCTTTAGGTTAATAATTTAGAGTTCTAGTATATTATTATAGTATGTTATCACTAAACCTATTTCTTTCTTCTCTTACGTTGTAGCCCAGAAGGTTCCATTAATATAAACTTAAACTCGTTGTTGTTGTTAGATCTGTTTTTATAATCTCTCTTGATCTTATGAACGTCTTCTGGGCAGTCTCTTCTAAAGTAAGGATGATAGAAAGCTGAACACTTGCTCATAGGTCCTTCTTTATTGCGTCGAAGGTCAGTGATCCTTGAAAAGCCATAAGCCTAGTAAAATAATCAAATTCAAAAAAAATAACAGATTTGAAAAATAAGTATAAGTACCAGCAATTGGCGAGAGAAAGAGTACATACTCTTGTTCTTAAAACTAGCGTGTAGCTCATGTTGAGCAAATAATTCATTATCAGGAATGTAGAAACTATCACCTTCTTGTGACCATTTAATATACTCCGAATTATTGACTACACTAAAAAAGGTTAGATTCGAGAAGAGTAAGGTCAGCAAAATGAAGAAAGATCCTCAAAAATTAATGGAGCTCTTCTAAAGATCTATGGTAAGTGTACTTACTGGTATAATTTTTTTGGAAATGATTCAGATTTTGGCATATTTCATTCAATATAACCGACATGGGACCAAGCCAACCGATTACTTAAAGTGGGACAAAATATATTAGAAGGTGAGTGAAGTTTATTAATTTAATTAGTTTAAAACAAATACCAAATTAATATGAAATAAGTATCTGTTTACGATTAGACAATCGCATATGCTTGAAAAAGTGAAAGTTATCTAGTTAAATATATAAATAATTTTTTGTTATTCTACTAAAATCCAAATATTTCAATCAGGCTAAGATTAAACTTATATTTCGTAATGATTACAAGTTTAAATTTAATAATTAATTAATATTAACTTAATACATCGATATTTTTGTTGATTGATTAGGTCAGTGATTTAAGTTACATATATTTGAATCATGATCGATCATCAAATTAATTAATTTTCAATCAAAATATTAGAAAAATATTTTTTTGACTATCCTAAACACTTGTAAAATTCAATTTAATTTTGTTTTTATTTTATTACACAAGTTTAATGAGATATTTAATCATATATAATAATAACAATATTATTTAAAAGGTACATTAAGTTTAAATAATGCTTTTATTAAATAAAATTTACTTCTGAGACAAAAAAAGGATATGAGTTTGAAAATTTTTGAATTCATTCAAGTTTTATCAGGTAATTTAATATAGTTCATTTAATATAAATAAATATAATATGAAAGAATTCAAATAATACTCTTAAAAATTATAAATATAATTATCATTTAATTAAAAAAATAAGGTAATGTTCAAATTTGAATAATTTAAAATAGCCAAGGCAGTTTGTTGAATTGCTTATATGCCTATAAAATTAATTGATCACCTTTTATAATAAATAATTAAGCAGTTTAGAATTTGTTGAATATGATTCAATACTAAATAATTGAGGTACGTTCGAAGATACAAACATACATATATATATTTTAGTCAAATTTAAATCAACAACATAAAAATATTATGCACAATTATTCTTTTTAGTGATTGTTTTGAATATTAATTAACTATGAGTAATTTAATATATCATATATGTAAAAATTCAATTAAACCAATATATTTTTCACATTAATTTGGAACAAATGTGAAACATATTAATGATTAAATATGAATTTAGGAAAATTTATTATGATAAAATATTTCTAGTTTCGAGTTGCAGGTAGGAATATATAAAAATATAATTGATTTTGAATAATATATTTTTTCAATACAATTATTGATCATAATGTATTAATACATGGAGGGGTTATCAGTATAATTATAAAACTTAAATCTTATTATCAACAGTTAAAGCATTAAGATATTAAATAATACAGAAATATATAAAGAATAGTGTAACTACTGTATTTATAACTAAATCACAACAAATTCTCTGATAAATTTATGTTTTAGCATAATTTAATCATAATTCATAACTAATGGAAGAGTTAATTTCTCATGATTATAATATAAAAAATGTTAAAAAATTCAAAAAATATAAATAGAATATTTTCTAGGTTTTTTATTTAAATATCTTTATTTAAAATCCAACAGGGTATATAAAGTAATACAGTATTATATTACTGTGTCAATATTTTTAGAATTAAGTCAAGGTATAGTATTTGATCAATATTCAATATGAAAATATATGGTTAGATACAATGATATTATTAATATTCATAACTGTTATTTTAATATATTTCATATAATGATTTATATTTAAGGATTATATATATAGGTGAGATATTATTATTATTATTCTCACATAGGTTGGAGCATTGAAGATTTTATAGGTATATCATAACAAATTAGCACAAATTTATATTTTTTTATGTAATCAATCGTTAAAGTAGTCCAATATTATTTATAACACAATATTTATATATTCTCTAAGTTTTCAAGACTAGAACCAAAGATTTCTTATTCCAAATTTTCAGTTCTGATCATTAAATTATATTATCTTGATTAGATTTTTAAATTTCAAATTCATAATCAATATAAACAAGGTATTTTATTAATTTATCAAAATATTTGATGAAAAATAGTCACCTATTCTATAAATATTGTTATAAGCAATATTAGAAAGTTAAATCAATGGTAATATATACATAATTATTGCTGACATTATAATATACCATTTAAACTTGATTATCTATAGAAATTATTAAAAGTGCTATTATTAATTAAATAGGGTAAAGTAATATTAAAAAAATAATAAATTTTTTAATATTGAGATTAATATTTGTATCATGTGAATTTAATTTATTTACATAAAAATATTAATGTTACAAATAATAAAACTTAATTTATATTGATCTCAAGCAATATAAATTATATTATAATAGTTTTTTATTAAAAGTTACAGATAATGCTAAGATTATGTAATGAACGATTTTATAGCTATTCAAAATTCCATCTTGTATTACTAAGATCTTTTTTAAAACATCATATTTTTTTTGAAAATTTCAGATAATTTAAATCAGTTAATTTTATGGTTTAGTGCCTATCTTAATGACAACCGTTTGATGATTATCTTGATATAATTACTGGAGAGCTTTCTGATATATTATACTTTTAACTTGACCAACTATACTTGAAAGAGCTCAAAGATAAGGATCATTCAAAAAGAAAATTTAATTCATATCGATATTGTAAATAAATATTGATATAAATGAATTTGACACTAAAATATAGTGGATGATTGAGGAGGTATTTAATACATTTAATTAATTTGAAAGCTTAAATATATTGAATTAATTAAAAAATATTTGATTATTATAATAACTTGTGTTATAATTCAAAATTCATACTATATTGGAATAAGCTTGCTCATATAACAATTGTGATAGAAAAAAATTAAAATTTTGACTGAACATGTATAAATAGTTTAAAACCAAGTTGATGTGAATAAAAATCAAGTAACAAAATTCAAATCTTAACAATATCAAGTTCACATAGTATATTTCGAATATATTTAATCATTTTTATATCACAGTACATTATGAAATAAATTTTTTGTATATTAACTGATTATTAATTACATACTGGATAAGCCAATTTCGTTACTTGACCTTTTACACATTTTTATTAGTTAAAATTTTAACTAATGCATGATTTAAGGTAAAAATTTTAAAATTTGTTATATAATCAAACAAGTATATTTAACATTTTGATATAGCTAAAATGTATTATATACCGAATTATATTTATAAATATTTAAAAATTATTTATCTTAATTATTAATCGAATGTAGAATGTTGGGTGAAGAAAAATAATAATCCATCGATTATCAAATAATTTGGATTTGTTAGATTTTCAAAAGATCCAATTTTCAATAATAAACAGTATTGAATTGAACTTCCTGAAACTATTCAATCTATCTAGTATACTCTGATTTGTATAATTTCTTTAATAATCTATAAATTTTCGGAATGAATTTACTAAATTAAGAAATTCAAATTCACTCAGAATGTTTGTTTCATTTTAGAATAAAATATCTAAGGACTCAGGAGAAAAATATATATTTATTAACTAAAACAGTTTTTAGTTTAATTGAAATTGGTTTGACTTAGTTTAAATAAACAATTAACTAACCATCAAACTCATACTGACATAATTCATTATCAACCAATAGTGCATTCTGATTAATAATGATATATCACAAGATTAAAATTTACAAAAGATTTCCTAATAAAGAAGTTTAATATCAAATAAACTTAATATTGAAATTTTAAAAAAATAAGATTAAAAATTGATTCGAATTTTTTATTAGTTAACTTACATTTTCAATTAGGTTTACTCTCTTTTAAATATTGATCTATTATTCGATTGATACTAATTTACAGTTAATAATCGATAAATTGATCAGGCAGCATTTCCACTAACCCTATTGCCTGAATTTTGTCACCCACTAGGTCAGTACACTGTTCACTGGGTCCCTGTTGGTTATATTGAATGAAATATGCCAAAATCTGAATCATTTCCAAAAAAATTATACCAGTAAGTACACTTACCATAGATCTTTAGAAGAGCTCCATTAATTTTTGAGGATCTTTCTTCATTTTGCTGACCTTACTCTTCTCGAATCTAACCTTTTTTAGTGTAGTCAATAATTCGGAGTATATTAAATGGTCACAAGAAGGTGATAGTTTCTACATTCCTGATAATGAATTATTTGCTCAACATGAGCTACACGCTAGTTTTAAGAACAAGAGTATGTACTCTTTCTCTCGCCAATTGCTGGTACTTATACTTATTTTTCAAATCTGTTATTTTTTTTGAATTTGATTATTTTACTAGGCTTATGGCTTTTCAAGGATCACTGACCTTCGACGCAATAAAGAAGGACCTATGAGCAAGTGTTCAGCTTTCTATCATCCTTACTTTAGAAGAGACTGCCCAGAAGACGTTCATAAGATCAAGAGAGATTATAAAAACAGATCTAACAACAACAACGAGTTTAAGTTTATATTAATGGAACCTTCTGGGCTACAACGTAAGAGAAGAAAGAAATAGGTTTAGTGATAACATACTATAATAATATACTAGAACTCTAAATTATTAACCTAAAGATAATCAATTAATACCACTATAGTATTGAATATAACTAAATACAATCAAGGTGGTTTGAAGTTTGAATATAATTATTTATCCATATCAATGATTTATGAAAACTAGATTTTAGTAGCAAATTATTTGAGAATTTTCAAATATGATTCAAATATAATAGTTAATCAAATATTTCCATATAAACTATTATTTGATCAAATATAAATGTAATCGATCAAAGATAAATATCATGTGAATATAATACTTCTATAAATTGAAAATCGCATAAACATATTTCGTTATATTTGCTAATGTTCACAATTCAATAACTTTATCAATACATTCACTATTGGTCGATCATTGAATAATTATTGATCTTCAAAATAGAAAATCGATCCAATTTTCAATTTTTATCAGGTAGCTAAAATAGTTTTGGAAACACAGTGAGATAGTCTAATTTCATACTAAGGCAAAGCATGAACCTCATTTTCTAAAACAAGGTACAGAATTATTGTGATTAAATTATAAGAATTAAATCCAATATCATCAGGGGACTTCACATTCTTTGAATGAAATTATACATTTTTTGCGTTACTTGATCTTAGATAAAATTTATCAAGGATCCTTTATCAAATATTATTTTTGAAATAAGCCTTTCAGCAAAATTAATCATAATTTGCTGAAGATATATGAAGGGCTTTTATCCTAGTATTTATTGAAAGATTTAGATAAGTGCAATATTTTGATCAAAGATAAGCTTATAACTGGATATCAAAGGTCAGTCATAATTAAAATTTAATAGTTCAAATTACAAATCAAAATATTATTAATCAATATTAAGGAATATATCCAAAAAATTGACAAATATTAAAAATATACATGTTTTTATTAAAAGATTTATAATCAAAAAACTCTAAATAGGTATTCCATATATTGTTAATTTTATTAAAAATAATTAAACTAATTATAATCATTTAAATTTCAATTATTATAAAATCCTAGGCTTTTAAAATCAATTATTATTATTATTATTATTATTATTATTGATTTAATATAATAGTTTTTAAACATACTAGTACTTTATTAATAATTTAAACTATTATTTAGTTTTTTTAAATCTAGTTATTATTTTTATAAATTCTAATAGTTTTAAAAAGAAAAATTTTAATATTCATACAAATTTATCATTATTTGTTTGAAATTATTATTATAAAAATATCAAAAAATTAAATAAGACTTATAATTGAATTGACAAAAATATAAAAATTAAATGTTTTTATATTAGTGTTATATTTTATAATAAGTCTTGTAAACAAAGATTATTGCTAAAAAAGCACCTGTAATAAAATTTAATAAATTATTTATTAATCCTACTCTTTAATATATTAGGACTATATATCTTAAAATATATTTATAGTTAAGACATTATAGCAAAATATCCAGGAAAATTAGAACCTTTTTTTATCCTTACCACTTCTGAGTTTAAATAATTCATTCAGTAAATGACATAGGTTTTGGATAAGAACTAAAAAAAAGAATATTATTTGATTATGGACCTACAAATCTACTATAAATGGGAGGTAATATGGACTTAACTATCAAGTCTAGATGGACAGGTATTTTTGAAATATAATATTAAATTAAAAGTTTTTTAATTATTAATTATAATTTCAAAATTAATAAGAGAAAAATTATTAAAGAAGACCTTATTGAATTAAAAAATTGAATTTGATTATAATACCAAGCATCCTCTTGAAATATAAGCCTTTATATATTTAATAGTTTTAAATAGTTAAGTAAAATAATTTAAAGAAATTATATAAACTTATATTAAAACAAAATAATAAATAATTATATTCCATTATAATAATATTTAATTTGATTAAATAATTTGAAAGTTCAAAAAAATATTATATTAAGTAAAGATATTTTTTTACTTAGATATAATTTAAATTTATTTGAAAATATATTTTGAAATAATTTTTAAATTATTTCAAAATTTGAATATATGAATTAATATAAAAATTGAATATAATTAATAATGGATGATTATGAATATGATATAATACAATAATATATATTTTGTTAATTAATTTTTATTTGAAAATATCAGACTTGACTAAATTAAAAATTAACTAATTATTTAATTACAATATTAGAATAAATTTAGAATAATATATTTTAAAATTATTTTATATATTGATTTCTATATTCAGAAAATAGATTCTAATACTAAATATAATAATAATTGTTATTTTCATGAATTATAAACATTTTAAATACAATACAATACAATACAATATATATTATTACCAAATTTTTATATTAAATTATAATTATATTTATATAATATATATTCATTTCTGGTCTTGATTTACGATATTATTTAATATGACCCTATTTGACAAAACAGCTATGTTTTCACATTACTCAATTATTCAAACCCATATCACCATCATGATATAATTCAAATAGTGTAAAATACAAAACTCATTTATTTTTATCAAATTCTCAATAATACTTAGAACTTCAATGAAAATTAATAAATATATGATTTTGGCGGATTGAGTAATATATTATAATAACTTATACTGATAATATATAACGATTAAAATAAATTATTATTCTTATATTTATTACTAATTATTTAATAAAAGTATTTATTCATTTGGTATATCGACATAAATATTGAAAATATATATAATATATATTATAAATTTACTAATCAAATTAATATTGAGCAAAAATATTAGAATAATAGATTTATATATTATTTATTAAAAAAATTAATGATAAGTTAAGAATATTATAAAAATTAAATTTTTAAATAATTTTTTTATAAATTAAAAACATTCATATATTTATAAATATTTCATTTATTTTTATATTAAAATTATAAAATTGGTATGCAAATTTATTGTAATTAATAAGATGTGATTTACTTTATAAAATATTTGATAAAAAAATTTTTTAATTTTAATTTTAATTTTTAGTATTTAATATTGAACTTTAACCTTCTATATCAATGGTTCTGTATTATAATAGTCTGAAATAAGAAAACGAAAAAAATAGTCGTGATATATAAGATACCACATCAACTTGTTTGATGTAATTCAAATCTAAAATTACTTATATCAAAGATATGAATACGAGCATTTGATGATTGAATATAAGTTTGAAAGACTAAGAAATTTGAAAGAAACTTTTGCAAACTAATAAATAGAATAAAACACCGTATATTTTATCAAAATAATAATAACACGATTCAAGTCCATTCTCCCTAATATAAAATTTCTCATATATTTAATTCAAATTCACATTGTTTCAATTTATCTACTTTTGAGATTATTATTAATTATTGTCTTTTCAAAATAAACATTTTATATCATGGAAATTATAAGAAAATTTTCAAATTTTATCAGAAAAGAGATCATATATCTCAAATTGACCAATGGTCATTATTTTGATGGTTTATATTAAAGAAATTATTGATTAATGTTAAATTAGAAAATTTTGAAAAAAAGTCATAATAAAAATGAAGAATATAATTCCAAAAGAGTCTACTTTTTACACAATTAAGTATAATTTAATATTCATATTTTCGAATTTAAAAAAAGGAAATATATTAAATTTATAGTAGAATCAAAAATTCTAACATGTATAATCTCTTTTTTACATAGCTATATTAACTTCGCTCATATACTAATAATTAAAAATATAATAAACGCTGTTAATTAAAGTCCAAATTCTTACATGAAATCAATAGATACCTAAATCAGGATATAATATTACGGCACTACATTCATAATACATATAATTATCACAATCTGAAGTAGTTAATATTGCTTTTTTAAATAAATTTAAATCATTTCTTTAATTCTGTCAAGTCTCACTCCTAATCAATAAACAATCAGAAACGAAATGAAAAAATAATCCTTTACATAAGAAAAAATTGAACTAAATCCTTGAGGGTTAATATATATATATATATATATTTGAAATGATATCAATATTTCTTTGACCATAATGTGGTATTATGAATATGTACCTGAAAAGTAATTTAATGATTATCTATTAAAATATAAATTTACAAGAAATACTGTTTGCGTGAATATCTTCCATTGAGAAAGACCATTTTGTCAAAAGTGTATAATAAAATTTATTTTCAAGAATAAAAGAGCAATACTCTAATAACTATATATTTTTGAGTTATTGAAATCAGATAAACTATTTCATCAATTTATATTATTTATAAAAAGTAACTTTTTATAAAAATTTTTAAACAAGTTTGAAATTTAATTGAAATTTGATATTGATCATTTTCAATTAGGTATTTGATATAATAAATAATAACTTCTAGCTAATATTTTCAATCTGGTGGTAATATTAATAAGTTTAGATTCATGAGCAAACTAATACCAAAGGTGTTTACCCTAGGTTAACGATTGAAAAAATCTTGCGAACAATCAAATTCAAACAAAAATTATCTAGATAATAGGTTTTGATATATTAAGCGAGCAAAATCATAATTTTTAAATCAAATATCAAATGTCCTTGATTAAAATAATAAAATATCAAAAAAAATAATAAAGAAGAAATGGCGAGAGAAATTAATGAAAGCATAAAGATATATTAACACGGTTTGATGTACCAAAGAACAAAATACCATTTGATTCTATGATCGCTAGAGGTTTTTTATTTTTTAGTATTAGCTTGAGATTGATATTTGATTTAAATATAATTAAATTTCGGGTTTAATATTCAAATATATCAATTTCAAATTTATAAAATAATTTATTTGAATACCAAATTAAAGGAAAAATATTTTTATAGAATCAATTGTTAAAATTTTTTAATAATAGAATGTTAGTTATATGTAATTATGAAAAGAAAGTATTAAAGAATTTTAGTTAAGTTGATTACTATGTTAGAATTTTAATATCCCAGTCTTAAAGTAATCAATAAATATGTTATAATCGTTTATTGATGTCAGTATTATTTCGTTCACTTTGTAGATCGTACTCTAGATGGGTTACATTAAGGAAAAATCAATCATTTTTTTGTTAAATCTGAACTTATGAATATCTTAAGGATACAATCTAAGTGTAATATTGATAGATTGCTCAGAAACTGCTCATAGGTCATTCTTTATTGCATCTACTATTGGTAATCTTTGGAAAGCCGTCTGCAAATAGTAAAACATTTCTTTGTAAATGGGATGGTGAATTCATTAATTACTAACAATTGATAATAGAAAGAGTACATGATTTTGTTCATAAAGTTTTTAAGTAGTTTGTATTGAGCAATTGAGTCATCGTTAGAAATTAATAAACTATCATATCCATATGACCATTTTATATACTCCGAACTGTTGACTACGCTAAAGCAATGAGAAGTAAATAGAAGTCAACATGAAGCAAATCAATGGAGATTATTAATGGAGCTCTCCCAAAGATCCATGAGAAAAACACTTTCTGGTGTAATATTACTAGAAATGATTCTGACATTAGCATATTGATGCAATCTAGAAAATACTGAAAATATTAACCCTCTAAAATAGGATAAAATGATTTAGAAGTTGATTAATAAATATCATTTATTAAATCAACATTATAAATACCGAGCATAATAAAATTCTCCAAAGACAGCTATTAATCTGCAATATTGGATAAAATAAAATGGAACTTAACTGCTTGTAACTAATATACATATATATATATATATATATATATCAGCTTGACTGTTTTTTGATTTGTAATTTCTCGCCGAATTCCAAAATACAGTATTTTCTCAAAATAAAATGTTAAACAGATAACACTTGAATCCCCCAAGTTTATACCCATACTAAAGAGGCAAAAAAGACACTAATGACTAGGATAATAATATGTTTGATCCATGCCACCATCCTAATCTCAATCTTCACCCATTATACTACGGTGCTCTAATCCTAAATCAATAACGTATAACCCTCTTAAACCCTAACAATCAACTTGTAATTGAGCTATATTATAATACCTTATTTTATTCAATATCTATTGTATTTTCTTTATCAGAACAAAATTTAATAAGTCCAAATTATTACGAATTTTTTTTAATAATCAATTAGCCACCAGTAATTTTATATTAAATATTTTAATAATATAATTAAAATTTAATTTTTAAATTTATAAAAATAATAAATTACTATGGAATAAAATTAATTTTTACTTTTATTTAACAAATAAGGTTTTAATTCAATTTTCTCCCTTTATTTTGTTTTATTTACTTAATTAAATATGGATTAGCAAATATTATCAAAAATGAATTTTAATGAATTAATTCGATTGATGTCATTATGATTTATAAAATCTTTTAACTTATTTAGATATTTTTAATACCATTTATTATATTTACGTCATCTTAATCTGAGTATGAATTTTATAAAGTGGTTAAACATTGAAACTTTGATGTCATAGCTAATATCAACCATTTATGTTTGCTTTTTTTGGAAAATAATTTTTTATGGCTAATTGTAAAATTAGAAAATGTTCATATCAATTGTTTTATATTGTCTTTGATGTAAAAAGATCTTTATCTAATTTTAGATATTTTCTATTATTTCATACTTAAATATTTTATAACTGATTTTTAATTGATCATTTTTAGGAAATATGCCTTTTTAGCTAAATAACAAATATTGATAGCCCAATTTGTAATTTTTATGGTGTGAGGAAATGTTTGCATATTATCATCTCAAAATTAATAATTAGGGATTAGTTTATGATATCTGTAATCTGATAAATATCCTAATATTGAAGCAATTATTGTAAAATAGTAATTGTATTTATTATTATTATTACAATATTAATATATACCATAAATGAGATACATAAATGGTGCTGTCAAGATATCGAGTGATGAGTTATAATAACTACAAAAATATCATGCGGGACTATTGTGTACTTTGGCTCATAATATTAATATTTAAATCTTTAGAATATCACCTTCTTTCTGAATAGACCACGGTTGGGGAGTATAGTTTTGCGAAAATTATAGATTATTCTAGAACGATAGTCCTAAATATTTTAGTTCAATAGACTGAAAGTGCTGTTAGACTTAGTTATTTGATTAATAATTATTGGAGCAAAATGATTAATTTAAAACAAAATGTTAGAATAACAGCAACAACTATGACTGATTTTGATAAAATTATGATTGGGTAATTGATGTCGAAATTATTACTCAATCATTATTTGAAATATGGACTCAATTTGAAATGTGGAGACAATCATTAAATTTTGGATAAAAATAAATTTCAATTTTTTAATAGATAACTTTCACTTTCTAATCCATTGCTTTTTCTTTTGTATTATAACTTGATATTGATTTTATATCAATTTGCGGTCTAAAATCAATTATTCAGTCACTCAACATTTCCACTAACCCTACTCTGTGAATTTTGTCTCACACTAGGCCAATACACTGTTCGTTGGGTCCCATGGTACATATATTGAATGAATATGCCAAAATCAGAGTCGTTTCCAGAAAAACTGTACAAGTAAGTATACTATCATGTATATCTGTATCTGCTGAGTGATTCATTGGATACCTTTTTAATCTCTCAACCTTATTCATCTAATCTTTTCTTATCTTTTTAGTGTAGTCAATAATTCGGAATATATAAAATGGTCACTGGAAGGTGATAGTTTCTACATTCCTGACAATGATTTATTTATACAGAACGAGTTACATGCTAGTTTTAAGAACAAGAGTATGTACTCCTTCTCTCGTCAATTGCTGGTACTTATATTTATTTTCCAACTCTGATCATTTGAATTGTTTATTTTATTAGGCATATGGATTTACAAGAATTACCGATCGTAGGAGGAATAAAGAAGGACCTATGAGCAAGTGTTCAGCTTTCTACCATCCTTACTTTAGAAGAGACTGTCCAGAAGATATTCACAAGATTAAACGAAACTACCAAAATAGAAATAGCAATAACGAATTCAAGTTTGTTCTTATGGATCCAGGTTTTCAGACAAAACGAAAAAAAAAGAAATAATTTTAGTATATAAAATATAAGTTTTAGGATTTTAATATGTTTTAGAAAAATTTACCGATGTTATATTAATATTTGATCTAACATTTTATTCTATCCATATATTTGGATAACTGGATTACAATAATTTTAAATTCTGATTTTTCAACCAGATTTTGGTAGAAAATTATTTGAAATTTTCAAATGTAAATCAAATATTACAATTAATCGAATTCTTCCATAAACTCTGGTATTTTAATATAATATAAATGGATGAGATCAAAGGTAGTCACAATGTGAATATAATGTTTACTATGAATCCAAATATGCATAAATCAATTTCAATATATCGAAATATATCAGTAATTGAATAATCATAATGATATTACTATTATTTAGTCAAATATTGGTTAATTATTGAATATAAATATAGAATATAGATCCAATTTGCTATTTGTAAATTACCATAAAATCTAAATTTCTAAATCATTGATTGTTACACTAAATTTATTTTATAGTTCTAAATCTAAAGGTAATATTTAAATACATATATATTGGTAAGTTGATATATCATGAGGTATATAAAATTTTATACTACGTTATTAAATTCATAATAATACAATGTTTTTGGGTCTCTGTTAAAAATTTACAATTAATTATTGTTTTACTTGATATTGGTTTACATTTTAAAAATATGATTTTATTCATAAATGGTTTCAAACATATTTTTTATTTGTAAACAAAGATTAAACAAAAATTATTAAAGTTGATAATTTGATACATTGTCTTGAAATTAAAATTAACATTTTAGGGGAAATATAAATAAATTAAGATTTTATTCTATTCATCCAAAATTGTTAATCTCAGTCAAATCTATTATCAAATTGACTAAATTTCACTTGAATTATATTTAATGAATAAATATCATTTTCTGGTGCAGTAAGTAAGGATTGAAAAGATCCC
This sequence comes from Conidiobolus incongruus B7586, assembly GCA_000697335.1. Taxonomy (NCBI): domain Eukaryota; kingdom Fungi; phylum Entomophthoromycota; class Entomophthoromycetes; order Entomophthorales; family Conidiobolaceae; genus Conidiobolus; species Conidiobolus incongruus. The sequence continues at coordinate 4,912 of JNEM01007108.1, read as the reverse complement.
AATATTTGATCAAAGCCTGAAAAAATTTCCTTTTAAATCAACACTATAAATTTTACTAATTGGTGAATCCGAGAGATGTTCTTATATGAATTAGAGCGAATCATATATAATAACCCAAGTGATTTTGATTTTTCTACTTTGTTATAAGCCTTCTAGTTTTCTTTGTTTTTATATTTTCCTTGTATACCATACAAGTTTAAATTGTCAATATACAATAACCAAAAGATAACACTAAAATTACATGGAACGAGAAAAATTAAAGGTGACATGAAAACCACCTCGAATAAAGGTATTCATATTTATCAAGGTCAATACCCCTATTATTACAATGTAAGAAGAGTTTACACTTAATTAAAATGTTTTTATTTAAGAAACCAAATGAAATATTGTCATTTCGTGAGTTGAAAATTGAATACTAGATTGGCAATGAAATTTAATTCAATAATATATAAAGCAAAGAGATGATTAAATTAAATATTGATATCGGTTGGAAGTGTTACAGATTTTAAAATTCCAAATTGTATTATTAGTTGCTTCACAATTATATTTCATTAATTTAGTTTTGTTTTTATTATAATATATTTCAGATTTATAACAAAATTAGTGTTTTTGGTGTTATTGAGTTTGAGTAGTGTAATTATAAATTTATATAAATATTGAAGATATACATTATTTATCCTTGTTCTAAACAAAATGTCATTATTTCGATTATCACATTTTTGTATAAAATCTCATTAATCCAAGAATTTGACTTAAGGTTTTAAAATTCGTATTGTCGCGGACCGGGAGGTCCGCTCACCATTCAACTTAAACCTTTCTTCGTTATTTCGTATACAACTCACATACGGGTACCATGCAAAACCCTTGCACAGTGTGAAACCAAGTTAACAACCACAATCATTATTTCAACACATTGGTCAAGGATTTATAGCACAATAGAATCTCTATTGAGCACATATTTGCTCGGTAATATCTCGGCCAGGGCTAAACCCTAGCCCATGGTATTTTAATAATACTATTTAATGTATCTGCTTAGCCACATTTGGCCATTTTTCTTAGAATTTACTTGGTCCTTATTGTAAAAAACTTTCCAGCAGTCCTGAAAATTTAATTTGAATTTCTTGCGTAAATATCCTTGCTACGGTAATTAAAATAATATTTCTTTCATTCTCATATCTTCAATCAAGAATCGTTTCTAATGGTGGCTTTGAACAAGTCATGTTTCTTTTTCAATTTAATCTTTTCGAATTATTGTATTCAAATTAGTAATTCTTCTGCTGAAATAATATATATATGATTAATTAATTGTCTTGATAAATTATTTCATAATTAATATATTTATTTGATAAATCTTCCATTCTGTTGGATCACTTAAGTATCAAATATATTTTGATTCAAACTTAAAATTTACAAGCAATATGGATATTATAATTTACTTTAGTTTTATTTAATAATATATAAAATAAAAAAAATAGTTAAATCATCAATGATTTATATTACATAATATTAGTGCAGAAATTAAGTAATGGCACAATTTTAAAATTAAAATTAAACAAATAAATTAATAAATAATATATAAAAATTAATGAATAATATAAAATTAATAGCCTCTTTTATGATTAATAACTATTTTCTATACCTTTAGTAAGCTTCTAATACCTAAAAAACAGTTCTTTTTATTAAAGACTGAAATTTAATATTTCACAAACTAATTTACTTTGTTTGCAGGAATTTTTTTTCCTGTAAGCTGTTTTTTTAATTGTCTAAAACAATTATAATTACATAGATTATAATTAAGTGAATATACTAGATGTAGTAACTCCCTCTAATTTTTTTTATATAAAAAATCTTTTACAACTTTAGCTTTATGTATTTTACAATTATCATATAAAATAATAGGTGTCTTTAATTTATATTGAGAATACTATTTAAAAATTGTTTTATTTAAAAAAGTAATATATAACTTACTATTGATTAATTTTCCTTAAGGTATTAAATAAGAAAACTATATACCATTATAATCTATTACAATAATTAACATTCACTTATATTTAAAATATTTATTCATTAAAATTTATAAAAGAGATTAATTTAGTTTAACCTAACATTTTGTTTTATTTTTAGGTAAAAAATTATATAAAAAAAATTAAGATTCATTAATTATAAGTATTTACTGTAAAAACCTTTGTTTTTAGTTATACCTTAATAAGTTTAATTTAGCTATAGCTACTCTAATTTTCTTTTAGGTTTCTGTTAAATTATAAGGTATCTATTTTATATTTTTATTAATTAATCTAAGTTTAAACTTAAGTAAATATAACATGCTTGTATAATTAATATTAAATTACTTTAATAGTTCTCTAATAGAAATAAAAAGGTATTTCTTAATATATTTTTTTATTTTATTAGTAAGTAAAAGAATAACAATAAAAATTAGTCTTTTAGATTTTAGTAAATTTTAAATAATATCCTTTCCAACTTTAAAATCACAAATCTAGTGATATATGGTAGTTTTAGATAAAACACCATCTTTATAAACTGTTTACAAGTTTTAAATGATTTCAGAGGGTTTATAGTTAAGTTTTAAAGATACAAAAATAAAAGCCTTTTGATAATCACAATCTAATTTAAGCATAATTAAATTTAAGTGTAAATTTTAAAATCAAAATATTTTAATAAAAAAAATAATTAAAATTGAATATATAAATATAGTTTGAAAATATTTATTTTCCTATATATTATATATATATATATAATCTTTCAAAATGTATAATATGTTTGAAAGATCAGAAATTAAAAAATTTGCCATTTCTTAATTTCTATACTAATAATTTTAAACAAAATAAATTTAATGTTGAAATAATAAATAGACTTTGTAAATCATTACTATTATTTAAAATTTAAAAATAGTATATAATATCTCTTTTCTAATATACAGAAAAAAAAATTTTAATTTTGATTATTTTAATAATTTGATAAATATTTTAATGAAAATAATAATTTTTATTAATATTTGATTTCAAATGTTACTCCCAAAAAATTTCATATGAATTTTTATTTTACAATAGATATTTCATTTAAAACTTGATTACTGAGTATTTTAAAATATATTAACATTTATTTTACAAATTGGCATTTATCAACAAAAATAACAATTAGCTGATAAGAGAGGAAGCGCAATAGTTATAATATAAATATGATGCTTTCAAAGAAAATAACAAAGTATTAAATTCATGGAATTTAGTCTATATAAGGATTAAAATAGGTTTATAAATTAGCAAAATGGTAGATATATTATTTTCTAAATTGGTATAGATAATTAAAAATATAATACATTTGAACGTTTTTCAAACCAGTATAGATGTTATACTCACAGCATTATATTTGATGTACAATCATTAAATTGAAAATAAGATATCGTGTTTTATTTTTTTCCTTTATTTTGATTCAAATTATTTAAATATACTAGTTGTAATTAATTGGAAACAAATGAGTTATTTGTTGATTATAATGAATAATAATTATACATAATTTTATATAATGGAAATAATGTACCTTATTAAAGGTTAATAAGTGATTCAATTTATATTAATTAAATTCATGTCCAAATTAACACTACCAGTTTTTGATATCGAAGTTCATTTTAATGATTGAATGTTTTAATTATTATATCAAAACAATTTGTTTTTGTTTAAATAGTAATTTGAAAAAGCAAATGATAGTTTTGAAGGACAACGTATTAATTATACGCCAAATTTCTTGTATACAAAACAAAATATTTATTATTGTTATTCTTTTAAAATTATAAAATATTGATATTTTTGATTTCTTAAGACTATATCACTAGTTTTATGAATTATTCGAAAAAAATTAACCTTAAATAACTTAAAATCCAACAATTTATATATTATTTTTATTAAATGTTTGAATTGGTAACTATAATAAGGACTATAAAGATAAAAACTATTAAACAACTCTGAAAATTGTAATACAAATATATATTTTTTGAAAAAAATTTATTATCTTCATAATATATATTCAATCAAATAGAAAATATACTCTATATAATTTGGTTACGCTTACATCAAATATAATTACTAATTGACTAGTTCTTGAATTATCTATTTTAATATTATTTTAGTTAATTTTGAATTTATTATGCTTTTTGAAGTTAGGATCTAGAGTGAAATATTAAATGGAATTTCATTTCTTAAATACCTTTATTGAATTAGTAAAAATTGTTCTTTACCTTTCCTCATAGGATCCTTCTATTAAATTTAACTATTATTCATCATTCTATCATTATATTTGTGACCATTCTTATCAATACTTAATATTAGTTGATCCTTTTCGTTTGTAATAATTGTATAAAATTATTGAATAAAAGGATAATTAATAGATTAAAATATTTTTAAATATTATATTTATTTCTTGACTGTATTTAAATTAAATAATATCAAGTAAAAATTTAATTTCAATTAATATCATTTTTTTTATTAATTTGGAAATTTCAAGTTTTTAAATCAATTTATATATTGATACCTAAATTTCGAATATTTAAACATATTTTTAAATTAAATGGACTCTGGATAGCCAGAAAAGTCAAGGCCTATTCACTAGAAGATTAATTAATTTATCTCAATTTAATTTTAAAAGTTATTACTAGATTTCTTTTGCTAAATAGCTCTATAATTATAAAAATTGATAATTGTTGTTTTTAAATTAATATTTTAGTATATCCAAAAACTTAAATATTCAGTATTATAAATATTTACCTTGATTTAATATTAAATGATATATATAATAATATCAACAAAATATTTTTATTTGAAATATTTATTAATATTCAAATAATAACTTGATTTAAAAAAATATATTAATAAATTATTTTTTAGTTATTAATTAAAATATA
>JNEM01007103.1:0-21563 GCA_000697335.1 Conidiobolus incongruus B7586 | reverse complement strand
CAATATTTTATATTTCAAAATTTCAATAAATGATAAGATTATTAATTGAAAAATTATTATTTTTCTAATTAATAGTAATAATTTAATTATTTATATTATATAAAATAATATTAATATTGATAAGAAAAATTTCAAATTTAATTAATTTAATTAAAGCTAATTAGAGATACTATATAATGTAATATTAGTTCAAGTTTTTAAGATATAATTTCAAACTTATTAAAATACTTGAGTATAAGTTTAATTTTTATAATTTCATTTGAAATACAATAAATCTTATCTTAAAATTAATATATATGAAAATTATGATATATAGTGGAAAATGATGTTAATATTAATATTTAGATAGTGGAATCAATATATCTGAAATTTCTAATAAAATAATGCACTATCCAAAGCAATATAAAATTACTTGTGACAATATAATTTAGTATATAAATTCATTAATCATTAATAGCGTTAGTAATTATTCAAAACAAAGCTTATATTTTTAACTCCAATTTTTCACTATTATCGAATATCCCCAAATAATCATTAGTAAAAGTTTCACTAAGAAATTATTACCTTCTTAATAAGATAACCAAGCAAATAAATAATGAATATTAATAATATTATTTGCAATTTCTATATCTATTGAATCATATTAGCTAAACACTAATAAGCAGTTATAGAGGATTATAATTTCAATATATTATTTTTTATAATATCTATATAGAATATATTAACCTTAAAATTATTATCTAATATTAGATTTTTTAAGATAAATTGTCTTTTATCAAATTAGAAAAAAAATTTTGAAGTATATATAGTAACCAAATATTTTTTTAAACAATTTTGAAATATATTATATTTAAAAATTACTTTAAACTTGAATATAATTAAACACCAAATAATTGAAAAATTTTTTAATTATTAAATTTTTTAAATTTCGAATATATCAATTTTAAAAAAAATAATTATTTTAAAATATATTCAATATATATATAATTATTCTTGATCCTATTTGATATATTATTATTTGAAACATTTTATTTAAAAACATTTTATAACTTAAGTTTCTTAAAAAATAAACCACTTTTAAACTGATTTAGCAGCATTATTTGAAAAAGCCTTACTTTGATATTAATTTGAATGATCGAAAAATTTCCTAATTTTAACAAAAAATTAAATCAAATTGAAATAATAATTGAGTCATTTTTAAAATCTCACATCATTATTATATTAATTCATTATTATTTTTTTATTAAGATAATTTATTTAAGGAATTTGTTAATAATGACTAAATATTATATTCTAATGAGACATTGGTGATCTGATATTTATATATTTGACATTAATATCACTAATAATGAGTTCACTATATCAAACTCTGACTATATAAATTCAAAATATTCATTTATCTTTCAAGTTGAATTAAAGCAATATTATAGTACCAATGAGTCAACATAAAGTATCTAAAGAAGCTGCTGATGCATTTGGAGCATCTGAAGTTGAAAAAAGTCAGCCTACCGGAAGAGGATCTTATGCGTCACAAGTCCAGAACGCAGTTGATAGATCAGCCAATATTGGTGGTGAACAAAATACAGGAATCACTGAACAAGATCTTGAGCAAATTCAGTCTATTGGAGACCGGGATAGCTTTTATACTGGAACTGGCAGTACTATATCTGAACTTAAACAAGCAAGTGATTCCATCGAACAAAATGTCTCTAACTTGCAAAATTCTCGAAATTTGGAACATTCACCAAATATTGGAAGAACTGGGGTAGGAATTGATGAGGAGCAAGCAACTAATATTCAAGCAATTGGAAATCGTAATAATTATTCCACAGGTACTCAAACACATAGACCAACTTTCAAGGTTTGAATAATTTTTTTTAAAGTTGTAACTTAATAACTTAAAGATGACTACTTTATTATATATAAAACGAAGTTCTAGCTTATCTGATTATTTACTTTATAATATGTGCTATAAGTGTTAAATAAATTTTATATATTCATTGATTAATTCCTATCCTGTCTTAAGTGATCATATTGATTTTTTTTTCTAATTAAATTATAAAATGATATGATATTAGTGTGGTTTATAAAATATAGCAATTTATATATAAAATACAGAAAATTAATATATATTTTAGTTCAATAATGATTATATTAATATTTAATTACAATTCATTAAATATAAAAATCATATTACATATGATCAAACACTAATATATGAGTGATTATATGGAATATATAAATATGTATAAACTTAATTCTGTATAATAATTATTATTATTATTACATCTGATTTATTCACACTATGGGCTTGAGGATTTTGTTGTAATACCAAATTACTCGTTAATAGAGTATCATTTGATTAATAACTGTGAAAATAATCATATACTGCCATTTTCTTATTTTTAAATAATTTGAATTAATATTCAAAATAATAGAGGCATTGATTTCTAGTTTATATTATATTAAAACAATTTAAAATGTAAAATTTCTTGAATTATTAATTTAACTTTGTTGAATTCAAATTGGAAGAGTAGTTTTTAATTATAGCATTTTTTAATGATATATATGATATATTTAAACGAAAGTAATATGTATCTACTCCAGCATTACAATTATGATCTTCATTTTTCAATTCAAACTTAGCTATATTTTAAATTCTCCTTTTGAATTTAATCAAAAAAATATTAAATTTGTGAGTTTATAATCTGGGGTTAATAAAAGAAAATTCAGAAAATAATCATAATTTTAATTATATCAAAGGATTTTAGCCTGAATAATATAAATATATGTACAACCTTGATATTGAATTTAAAAAATTATATCATAATAAAAAATTTTATTATATAATTTGGAGTTTATAATAGAGACTTGAAATTGGTAATTGGATGAACATTTACTATGATGTAAATGAGAGGATTTAAATAACGCATCTAGACTAAATCAACAAAAAATGATATCATCAATGGTTTCCAAATGATAATTGAACAATTCTAAAACGCAAATAGCCCTATCAATAATATAGTTTGATTCAATATAATTTGCAAAACTAAATCATATTTCTATCTCTATATCAGCTATAGGGTTTATAATAATTTTCTTTTGAAATATTATTTAAATATACAAGATTATAAAAGATATTGATTCACATTTTAATTAATATAACTTTAATATTGGGTATTATGAATAGTAAAATCAATAAATTAATTTTCTAATTTTAATAAGGATATCTAAATTGAATTATTTTAAGTTTTCATTTGTATTATTTATTATTTATTATTTATCTGTTATAATATTAAAATATATAACATATTTTTAGTTTTAAAAATCATATTGGGAATTATGATTTATCATTGTATAATTAATTTTATTTTTAATATTCAAAAGCTTGAAATTAATCCATTAATTTATTATTTAATTCATGTTTGTTGTATTAAAAAATTGACGAAATTGTTAAGAATATTTTAAATTATGATTATATTATTAAATATCTATTATTTTTAGAAAATTTAAAATGTATATTTTGAAAAAGCTTAATGCAATGGTTATCCTATTAATATTTGAATTATTATAATATCATGCCATTTTAAAAATAAAATTTATATTTCTCAACTTTAAATTACACTTGCATAAATATCCCTACTAATTATTAATACTGAATCATTACCAAATGAATATTTAAATATATATATTGATTTATAAAATAGATGCTGATATTATAAAAATTTCATCAATGACAGTTTATTAAAAGGGGTTAATATGAATTATGGATCCCCAAATTATCTCTGTGATACTTGCAATATTGGTTTTAATCCAAATTATCAAAATGAAGGTTCCCAATTTAGAATAGATTAGCAAACAAATTGAATTCAAATAAATTAACTTTAAAATGATGAAATAACAAATAGCTTATTAACTTTAAAATATTGATAAGAATATTTAATAATTTGGTTGGATTAATGGTTTTCATTTTAAAATATATAAGTTCATAGATTAATTTTAATAGTTTTGTTTAAAGTTTAGTAAATATAGTTTTTCCCATTAATACTCCATTAATTTAATATTATTCAACAAGTAAAATTCATTCTTATCGCTCTTTATTTGAATACGTTATTTGAAATCAACTTAATCACTTTTATAATTGATTATTATTTTATACTATTCAGATTTAATTATATCATATTAAATCTACTCTCTATTCTGATTCTATTTTATAAAATTGTAAATAAGGTACAGATATTCAGTATATTCAACTAATATTCATCAGAACCTTATATTCAATAAATTTGTTAGATTAAACTATGGCAGAAGTAGTTTCAAATCAGTCACCTGATCCTCACAGAAATGGCAGGAATAACTCGACTCAAAGTGTAGACGAAGCTCTAATAGATTTAATTTCCGAAACTTTGGAGACTCCTATGGAGATAGCGAATAAAAATTATTATACTAAGGAGGAGAAGACGCAAAAACTTACCAAATTCCTACAGAGAGCTTGTAGTAATAACGACTTGGAGGAGGTTGAAAAATTAATCAAAGAAGTGAGAGAGTATTTAGACTTGGATAAACCTGATTCGGACGGTACTCCCCCTCTAGTTTATGCTGCTTGCTTTGGTTATTTCGATATTGTTAAAACTTTGTTGGAAAATGGTGCTAGTGTTAATGTTCAAGATAAAAGTAAGTTTATTTATATCGAATTACTCAAAATTATTTACCCTATTAATTCTCTATAGTCGGATGGCCAGCACTAATGTGGGCAACTAATAATAATCACGAAGATATTGTCAAAATATTATTAGAAAATGGCGCTTCCCCAGCTACTAAAACTGCTAAAGGAAGAACTGTTGTAGATATTATTAATCATGGTATCACTGCTGACAGCAACCAGAAGAGTGTCAAGTTGACCGAAATTTTATCTTATAACTTTCAAAGAAAGCATCAATCGCGACAATCTGTAGCGAGTTGTTTTAGTTTAAATGCTCTAGACGACTCTCGTGATTTCGATACTTTATCAATAAACAGTATGGCTTATACTGATCCAGATGGAATTCAAGATGAATTTGCCAAATATGACGCTGATAAAGCTGCTCAGATTGAAACCTTAGGAAACAATTTGGAAGATATGATGAATGGCCAAAACGATGGGTATAAGGATGAAGCATTGAACGACTTTATGAATTCTGAATTCATTTGGGATCAATGCATGCCAGATCAAATGTATGTTTTTAATGAAGATCAAGTACCCCATATTCTATCAACTGTTGTCACAAATATCAAGCCAATGTATACCAGAGAACAGAAACTAGCGCCCGCAAATGTCATATTTTTATGTGCTCGATTTGCTCATTACTACAGCACACCAGATTTATTGGATAGCTTGTTGAATGGGTTTATTAACGCATTGACTACTAGATTGAGGAAAAATCCAGATGATCCCATGTTAATTACTTTTTGGATGGCCAACACTACTCAATTACTATATTATATTAAGAAAGACACCAGCCTTGTCGCTGGTACAGTCGATCATCAATTGTCTCTTTCTGAATTGGTTCACGAAATTTACCAACTTTTCGTAAAAGAAGCTCAAAATAAGCTCCATCTTGAACTTAATCAGGCCATTCTTAACTGTGAAACTATTCCAGGTTTAACGGATGAATCTAAATTTGGCTTAAAGAAAAAATCATTTTTATTTGGACTTGGAGGCGGTGATGATGATGATGATTCTGAGGATCAACCTAGTGACTCAGGTAGCTCCTCGTTATCATTGAGAAGAACTTTAAGTTTGAGAAGGAAGCCAAAGACCCCTCACGCTGGTATCAATGGAAAAACCAAACCTTCACCTGCTACGATTACTAATATTTTGGGAAATACGTTATTTGTTTTACAAACTTATGAAGTCCATCCTATGCTTGTCCATCACATTTTGAATCAATTGATTTATTTCATTTCCTGCCATCTCTTTAACCAAATTTTGAAACATAAGAAATACTGTTGTCGCAGCAGAGCAATGCAAATTCGAATGAATATCACTAATATTGAAGATTGGATTCGTAACCATGGATCTAGTCCCTTGGTTCACCATTTGAATCATCATTTCAAACCTTTGATTCAATTGTTGCAGTTCCTTCAAATCTTTTCATCTCACACCTCTTCACAAGAATTCATTGATACTCTTAAATCACTTGAGGAATTAAATCCACTACAAATTCGAAGAGTTAGTGAGAACTATCGTTATGAAACAGACGAGCCTAGAATTCCTGACGAAATTGTTGACTATATTAAAGTGACATCTGACCAAGTTTTATGCCAACAATTGGAATCTAAAGCTGCCACTAGGGATGGAAGACAATCTATGATTCTACAAGACGTTGACACAACACCAACTCCAAAAATAGCACCTCGAATCTTGGTTACTCAGAATTCAAATACCATATCCTCAGAGCCTTCTGAAATGGATTCAAGCATTAATTCTCCATACCCACCCACTTCCTCAGAGCAATCTCCTACTCTCTCTCATAAGGATACTGATAGTGTTGATCTGGATCTTCAAATGGCCGAAGGAATAGATAATATAACTATCCAATCCGCAACACCGACTAGATCCCCAGTTCTTGAGTCCAATCAGCCCATTCCATACCCCATCCAAAACGAACTCAAAGACCCTAATCATCTGTTACCCTTCTCTATCCCTACCCAATCAGAAATGGCATCTTTCAATCCCAACAAGCCAGGGAACGTCCCAGCAATTCCTGAAGATATTATCGGATTACTCGATAACAAAAAACCTATTAATGGTAAATAATAACAATAAGTACTTAAATATCAAAATAAGCTTACTATGTTATATAAATTTCAAAACATATTTATATATTTGTAGCAATTATTATTTATAATTTAGATTTTAAATTTATTAAATTAAATATATATATATATATATATATATATATATATATTAATAGTTTCAATTGAAAAAATTAATATTACCAAATTAGATAGGTAATTGGTATTAAGCATAAAAAAGAGCCTTAAGAATCTAAACCTTTTAAGAAATTTATATTATTAAATAATTAATCAATAAAAATATACTATCAACTATATTTCTTTCAAAAACAAAATTAAATACTATAATTATTGTAAAATGAAATTAAATGCATTATTCCACCAATTTATAAATTTCATTTTAAACAATTTATCATTTTTAAGTTTATCTATCTTTTGAACAAGTGTATAATAAAGATTTGTAAAAATTCTGTTATTTTGTTTTGAAATATAAACTTAGAAAATTAAATATATCATGTATAAAACAGTTTACAATGTTTATTTAAAATACCTTAAATAAAAAATACACTTGATTTGTCATATTCGCTATATCATAAAAACTCAATTATCAGACTCAAATACAAACAAAGGTCAAATAATTTAGCAGTAACTTTGGACTCATTATCTTTTCTGAACCCAGATCTTAACTTTATAGGATGTTTAACTTTAATAACCTTGGGCTTGTGACTGATTGGAAACTTGATAATTCAATATAAAATTTAATGGAGTCAAAACTACTGTCCAATATAGATTTATAAACAAGTTAAATTATAGTTTTCTTTACTCCTTTTATTTGATCAAGTTCGGCTGTTGACTTACAGCCTAATCTCATTAAGCTCACAATTATAGCTTTTGTTAAATAGAGTGTATTGGAGACACTAGATGTTGCTCACATTATTACTATGAACAAAAATTCAATTTTAAATTTTGTTTTTATTTTAATTATTAAAGATATAACTTATTCCATGATAATATTATTCAAATTTAAAAATTTTATTATAATATCTCATTTAATCAAAATAATTATTATATTTTTAATAAAATTTAATCTTTAAAAATATTTCATAAATTGAATATTTGAATTAATAATAATAAATTTAGAATATAAATTTTTTATATTATAATAGATATATTTAACTAAGTATAATTCAATTTGTTTTAAATAAAAAATATTTATATTAAACTTTTTTTTATCATTATTAATATAGTTTTTCTTTCTTTCTTTGATCTTATGAACTTGAGAAATAAACTTTTGATTTACTATGATAAAGTTATCTAATATTTAAATTATTGAATAAATTATTTATTGATAAAGCTCTTTAATTATATTGAAAAAATACCTCAATTACTAAAATAACACAAGGTATCCATTGATCTTTGTGAATTCATACATTCCAACTCTCTTTGGTTTTACCTCATCTTTCTTATATTTATAATTGATATGTTCTTGACCTAAATCTATTGAAAAATTTGCTGGGTCATAATAACGATCGATTACTGATTTGTATATTCAATTGACTGAGGCATTTTTGACTCCTGTTCTCTGTTCCATTTGAGTTGCTGGTTTGTCCCCTAAGCTCTTAAATAATACCATTTTAATACTTTGATTAGACAGGGTGAGTTTCAGTTGCAACCTTTGCCCATTCTTTATTATTTGGTTGAAGAGTTAGAAACGAAAAAAAATGTATCACTGTTTGCAAGGGATTTTTTAATAACAATTTTTTTACAGTTGATTTTTTGATAAATTAATTATGATTCACATCATCAAATTTGAGTACTTTTCAACTTTGATTATAATATTTTGAAAGTATTAATCATTTATAAATAATAATAAATTTAAATAAAATTAATAAATCATCTTGAATTCATAATAAATAACAATTTTTAAATTATTTACTCGTATATTATTTGGATATAAATTATTAGATTCAAAATTTTTGCATTGATATTCTGTTTGATGTTTAATTGAATATCAATTTGATTTAATATTTCTTTGATTTCAAAAATTTAGTCCTAAAAATACAGGAATATCATTGTGACTTCAGGTTAATAAATTTAAATAATTTAAGTGTATTAAATATACACTATATTTCAAATTAGTATTGCTGTGTATGGTTGTATTTTAAATTTAGTAATATGCTCTTACATATAACTATATTACACTATGTATATTTAATAAATTATATAATATATGGAGTATAAAATATATTCAGTTAAATAAATGATATTCATTGTTCTACATTTGTAATATTCATGATTTTTGATTCAAGTTACACTCGTTACTATTCTTGACCTAATAAATAAAAATTGAAATTATGTTTATATAAGCTTTATAGATCACTATTAGTATACTTGGACTCTATTCTTGTTATCACCAAAATGTTATATATACGCTGTGAATGTATTCTACTGAATAGATTCTTTTTCTCTTATTTCAGAATTGGGGATATTATATTCTTTGTATACTAAATATAAATAATTAGCAAAGTACTTAAATTTAAATATAATAGAAAAAAAGTTAGTCTTTCTTCTCTTTGTTCATTTATTAAATATACCTCTCTGTACAATAAAGTATTATTCTGATCCAAAATTAGGTCCAGCAATATCATCTGATTTTTCGTCTGGTCGCATCCACATTTTCTTCATAGGTTTGGGCTTAGGCTTGGTTTCTTTGGGGCTTATTCCCAAGTGCTCCAAATTTAAATTGAGAGGCAATTTCTCGGGATTAAAACCACGCTTCACAGCTAATCGATAAATACGATTAATAGTCTGTTTATTTTGACCTGTCATCTGCTCAATTTCAGCTGTACTCTTGTCCGTGTAGCTCTTGAGTACTACGATCAGAGTTCTCATTAGTGTATCATTGTAACTAGAGCTTTGAGCTTTTGGCATTTTTTAAATGTGAAATAATTATAATAATATAATGATAAAGAGTTAATAGTTATAATTTATATTTAATATATCATTTTAATCAATGAGACAGGAATTTTTAAACTAACCCCACTCTCTCAATTTTTATGAATTAGCTTCCTTATTCTCAGATATTGATTGGATAAATTCAATTCAATTTCAATATTTTTTTTAATTTAATTTTTGAATTTCAATTTAAAAATTTTTCAAGTATTTATAAAGATTAATCATTAAATAAAAATCAGTAATATTTTATATGATATACAATGATTCTATATTATCAAAAGGTTTTTTGTTACAAATATTAAATCCAAATACTTTATTTCATAATATATGAAATATATTAACCAATATATTTTCGAAATAGCTATTATTTTTCTAATTTTACATATTTGAAATTTTATGGTAAAATATTAGATTATGCTTGTGGATAATAATTTTAATTTCTATCAGGGTTCAAATTGCGTAATAACTGGAGAAGATTTTATTAGTAAATTCCAATAATGATATTAGTTGAGAGATCAAAAATATTGAGATTACTCAACTTTTTCATCTTAAATATTTTTATTAATACTTTTTGCAATTACTTATTCACCATCCATTCCAATCCCATTCAATATTGACTCATTCAAATAAATTACTTAAATCTTTCCAGAAGTTTAAGTTGAACTGGACTTTTAAAGGGTGTTATTTATTCTCAGATTGTTCTTGAAATATCATTTAGTTATATTTTGAAAACTGTATATTATTTCCATTGTATTATATTCTACATTAAGTTTTTGAATCATTAGATGATAAGGATTATTAAAACAGTCATGAAGGAACATAATGTATTTAATTCAATTGATTACAATAAAAAAGAAGCGATTTTTTTAATTTATTTATCCAATATAACTGTAAATATATAAACCTTAACAAAGTGCAAACTTGTTCATATGGTTTTAAATTATTGTTGTGTTGTACAAACCCAAATAGCTTTTTCGGTCTTATTTTTCTTTGCTGACTCAGGTTTCTTGCTTGCGTCAGCTTCATTCGCTGACTCGGATGGATTGGCCAACTCTGAGTTATTTGCCGATTCAAGTTCCTGCTTTGATTCGACTTCGTCAGCTGACTTGGGTAATTTAATTGGTGAAAGATTCTTTTCTGGTTCTGGTTCATTCATTGGTTCAGGTTTCTTGGTAGATTGAGGTACGTTTATTGACTCAGGTTCTTTGGCAGTTTCAGGTATGATGGTTACTTCAGGTCCCTTTGGTAGTTCGAAGGCATTAACTGACTTGGATTGATTGGCAGGCCCTTGTTCATTGGTTGACTCTGATTCTTTACTGGGTTTTATCTTCTGGAACCCAGAGTTTTTCAAAATTCTCCATACGGTAGTTTTACCCACTTTGACTCCTTCAAGGTTAAGTTCTTTAGAAATAGCTTTTAAGTTTAATCCTCTTCCATGCTCAATATCGGACACTTTGTTGATTACAGCTTGGTGTACATAATCCGTCTGTACCATTGGTCGACCTGAACGGGACTCATCTTGGAGATGTTCCATACGTAAAGAAATGGGGTAAGCTTTCGGATCGAAACCACGTTCAAGTGCTTTTTTGTAGATACGGTTAACGGTACTACAGGTAATACCAGTTATCTTGGCAATTTCTGTGGCATTTTTGTCTCCATAACTCTTAAGAGCAACAACCATAGCTCTCGTTGGAATATCAGTATTACTTGTATTCGCAGCTTTGGGCATTTTTAATTGGAAAATAATGTGAAAAAGCAGATTTAATTTTTATTTCTCATGTTTCTTTTTTTACCTATTGGACATTAGTTTTTCACCATTTTAGTTAATTTCAGTAATTGAGTCATTGATCTGATTGGTAAATAATTTTCATTGGTTTAATCCAATGACAAACCAATCATTATCTTGATTTTTCATCAAAGCTAGAAATAAATTTTATAAATTAAATTAGAGATAAATCTATCCAGAAAGTTTAGCTCAAATTTAATGCACAAAATTCACCCCAATCTACGCTGAAACAAAATTGTAAATATTCATTCCTAAAATATTGAAAAATCCACAAATATACAATATAATATTGGTGACTATAGATGTTTGATTATGGTCTAGTCTAATATCCAAATTTGGCGATGTTTTTAATATCCATATATATTTTAAACCTAATAATAAATTAATCTTGCAGTTTATAGAACAAAATAATATTTATTAAAAGAAAATAAACACTTATGCATATTGGAATGAATTAATAATTTTCATTTATTATGTTAGTTATTATATAATAAAACTGTCATTTATCACAATTAAGTATTTATCAATGTCGATAAACTAGGACAATTGATTAGAAACAGACTAATAGTATCACTTGCAAAATTATATTCATAATTGCAATCATAATTCTGATTTGAATTTATTTTTTCGTACTGGAACATCACAAATAACCATTAAACTCAGTACTTTTTTTCCCTTGGTTTCAACATAAAGTAGTGCAAATGCTTATATTCATCTAATTCAATCTTACACCATTGATGGTAAAATAGCTAAAATACTATTCATCTCAGTTATATTGAAAATAAAATTTTAGAAAATTTTATAGATATTAGTGACATCATACAAATCATTTAGCTTGTTCATTCGTAGACACAAGGTCAGATATTGAATCAGGAAGCTCTAATGCTACAAGGTAACTTTCTGATAAAAGATCCTAGATTAATTCATGTTCTTTAGTCTCCTTATGACCATATACTGGATCAGATTCGTTTTCTAATACATGTTCCTTAACTAATTTGAAAATAAACTCGTATGATAATTCAGGTTCTTTTGTTGGTTCAGCTTGGTTTGTTGGCTCTGAAACTTGATCAATTCAAGCTTTTTTATTTGTTCTGATAAATTGATTAATTGGAGCCAATTTATTCAGGTTCGGATGTCAATATAGGCTCTTTCAGTTGATCTGGTCTATTAGTTGATCTAGATTGTTTGACTGAGTCAAGTGTTTTTAATGAAATACATAATTTTTATAATTTAACTTTCTCCACAGACTGAGGTTCCTTGGCAAGTTTTGGTTGAATTGCAGATTCAGGCTAATTACCTGACATAGGATTCTTTGCTGACCTGATCACTTTTTTCTGGCTTAGGCTCCTTTGTTACCTTAGCCTTTTTCGCAGGGTTTGAGTGTTGTATTGATTCATTTTCTGAATGGTTTACCTTTTAGAAATTATTTTCAGAAAGCGCCAAATGGTAGTTTTATCAACCCTGAATTCTTCAAGGTTGAGAGATTTATCAATATTAGCTTAATTCATATATTTCTTATACACCCCATGATTCATTTTGCTAATTATGTTTTCAGATATCTAACCGATTTACTTTGATTTTCAGCCAGTACGAACACTGAATTCAATCTTCTCTTAACATAGAGAAATATGGTAAGTCTTTGGATCAAAACCACACTCAAGTTCTTTTTTATAATTGCAATCTACAGTTCAGCAATTAAAGCCAGTCGTCTCTGAAATTTTGGTAGGTATCATATATTTTAGACCCTTCAAGGTGACTGTCAGGACCCTAGTCGGAATATCAGTGGAATTAGCCGCAATTTTAAGTATTATTTCAGTTTTAAAATGAAAAAAAACATTAAAATTATTTAATCTAATTGTGTCTTTAATCCTCATAAAATAATAATTTCACTATAAATATTATATTCCTTTTAGATATTAAAATGCTAGCATTTTATTAAATTAATATAATTTCTGTCCAATTACAAGGATATTTTTATTTAATCAACCATTGATTTGTATTTGTTATAATATAAATTTAATCAAATCATATTACATCGACTTGTTCCAAGAATTCAGTCTTTTATCTCTTTATAATTAAATCATCAAAACAAATTGATCATTTGAAATAAGGTTAATTCCAGTTATAATTCATAATATTTTAATATGTAATCGTATTTAAATCATATTTATTATCATTCAATAAATTTAATATTTATATTTGAATTATAAATATATATATATATATATTTGATAATAAATTTTTCAAAAAAGGTAATATTATAATTATTAGATATCAATACTTATCATATACTAAAATAAAATGAATATAATCAATTTTATAAGTGTTTACTTATCTGTTTCATAATCAATTTTGTATTTTAATATTATGTAATAATCATCGATTTCAAATCTTGTAGTTTAATAGCGATAAAGTATTTAATATATAGATATTTAAAAAATAGTGTTGAAATGTAACTTTAATATATAAATATAATCTTAGTGATATATCAAACTCCATTCAGAAACAATGCTAAACTCAAAAATTTTGTGTGTTTCATATTGAAAATACTAAAATATTATATTGTATAACAATTAATTTTGTTGAAATGATTAAATATTGAAATTTATTGTTAGTAGTATATCTCTATTACTGTTGGTATTCAACAAAGTTTAATGTCCAATATCTTCTCCAATACCCAGCACCGAATACACTAGATTCGGGATTAACAAGGATTTTAAAATGCTCTTCAGATTGGATAAATGCATTCATAGCTTCCTCAAGACTATCATAGCCAAGACCTACACACTCACCAGCATACTTATAATCTATTCCAACTGCTTGTACTCGATCTCGCAGGCTTGATCCATCTGAGCTGACATGAGTCCATCCTCCTCCCTGCCTTGATTGATCCCAGCTATGCTTCATAGCAACGTAATATAATTTTTTATCTAAAGTAAGGGGTCCGACACCATTTCTTGCGCGAATATCATTTACCATTTCTAATACTTTGTTTACATTAAATTTACGGTATGGATTGTCCAAACTAAATAATGAGCGGTCATAATCATTTCGTCGACTATAAAAACGGTTAGAAATCAACTTCAGCAGATATATAATTCACTTACACTTTTTTTGATTTTGAATCATGAGTAAAATCATTAGCATTGACTTGAATATTCTCCCATCCAGGTTCAAGAATAGCAGCCAATTTAGGGTTTATTCCAACTTCTCCCAAAGATGCAGCCAGCTGCAATTGGAATAAGTTAAAAAACAAACCGAAATAAACTAAATTCAATTTCATATTGAATATTTTAAAAGTAAAAATTATAGATATTATCTTATGGACACCAGCCCTTTATATTATTGTTTAGCTAATTTCCCAATACGCCAAAGAGAGATAATGGCTATTATATCAATTAACCTTATATATGGTGACTTTGAAATTTTTATATTAGCCAAATCTCGGTTACCAAAAACACACTTTACAATATTACATCATTACATTATTTACCAGATTAGTGTTGGAGATGAGATTAAATATTTTAGATAAATGTGATCTATTAATATTAACTCAGTGTTAAACCATTTCTTTTAATACAATGAAATATATATATATATATATATATATATTATTGAATGAAATAATCTATTTTTTTTAAGCTTTGGTATAAAATTCAATTAAAAATTTTTTTTATTTTGCCAAAGTTACCTATGACAAATTGAATAGTTTAACCTTTGGCGTAATTTACTACATTGAATATAACCATAAATTATAGAAAAATTCTCAAATTAATGAAATGTCAATTCAAGTACCACAAGTTTAATTAATTTCAGTTTTATAGATTATTATACTGGTATATAAGTGTATATGCAAGAAAACTATAACTTTATTAACTAAATTAAGTATTCTCCTTCTAATAGTTTATTTTTTTTTGAGAATTAAATATTGATATCATATATCTTGAACCAATAATATATTTTGAATTTTAAATACATATATATTTATATATTTGATTGTCTCTTTAATGTAAAGCTTATGGTATATAAATATAAATATATATATATAATACATTGAATTTTGGTATAATATCTGCTTAAATGTAATCAATATAATGTATATTTGTGATTATTACGGTTAATATAACTGGCGTATATTTTACCAAAAGTGATATATTCCCCATAATCTTTCAAAAAATAATATACATAAAAAATATCCACAATTATAGCCTTCAATATACCTTATTCAGTTTGACTTATTATAATAGCCTATCAGCAGGACCCAATACTTAATTCCACTTTGAAACCACGCCTTATCATTTAGTATACTAACCCTAAAATCTTGGAAAAATAGTTTACCATGCCTTTGACAAATTTTTGATATTTTACAATTATGTAAATTCAAATGAAATTTACCACAATACAGTTTCACCACTTCTAAGCAATATAAAACAGTCTTTAAAACTTGTTGTCACAAGTTTTTTAATTTATTAAGCAATGCAAAGATTTTACTTTATTCAACTTATTGATTATGTGGCATGAATAAAAGAACTCAAATTCTGTGAAAGTAAAATTGAAAAGTAATTGTTTTTCATCCTAAGGAACAGTCGAATTGTAAATAGGTGGAACTTATTAATTTGAATAATAATCAAACTTAAAAAATAGTTCAGATAATGTTTTTAAACAGCCAAGGTTAATCCATTTCAACCATGTTAGAACACATATATCAAATAATTGAGACTTATTGTAAATCATTTTTACTCTTTGTTCAATATTTATTTTTTTCACAATCTATACTTTCCAAAAATCAAAAAATAAACCTTCTATTATAGTAAATGAAATATATAACAATTAAAAAGAGGCTTTGATAATATAAAAATATTTCATATCATTCAACGATCTAGATTATGGGTATCATATTTAAATTTCCAAGCCCTTAATTTCAACAATCATATATATATGAAAATTAAATTAGAAGTAATGGTTCTCAAATAACTTTTTTTATATGACTATATTTAGTCCTATTAAAACTTTTTGTATAATAGAAATAAATAAACGCTAATGAGAAAGAAATCTTAATATATATTCCATTTGAAATAAGTGAAGTGTACTTCTATATTAAAATTAATTATAAAACCTAATCTATAAAACCATTATTTAAAATTAAGTTATCACTGATAAATGGTTCTATTAATTTATTCGTTGTTTCAATATTTTGATAATAACTGGTATTATAAAAATGGTAATTTTGATTTAATATATTAAAAATTTTTTAAAATTAAAATGATTGGATAATTGAAAAAAAATTATTTTAAAAATACTTTGATAATATATAATTAAAGTGGTGTTTAAAATAAAGTATTATGATTGGCCTTCAATTTATATTTGTTTAAGCAAATTGTCAAATATTCATATTTTATCAAAATACAAAAATATTATTATATATATTACTTTGAAATATCTAAGTATTTTTTATATTATATATTATTAATTAAACTTTAATTAAACAAATTAAAATTTATATTAATAGAAATTCAAATTAATCAATAATAGTGTCAAATTATTATTAATCTTAGTTTATCATAATGAATTATATTTTTTAAAACTATATATTAATGATTTGTTTATTTTATAATAATATTAAATATTGAAAAATTCAGAAATTCTCAATATTAAATAGTTAATAATTTTTATATAAAAGGTATTAAAATTTAAATACTCTTAACTTATCAATATAATATTTATATATATTAATTATATATTATTAACTTAAATCAAAGTTCTTTATCCTTTATTAAGTATTGCATTTAATTTTATAAATGGAATTTAAAATTAATATAAAATATATTATAAATATTTATTCAAAAAACTTATTAAGTGGCTAGTTCTCAAATTATAATATTTTATTATTTATTAAAATTAAACTAATTTTCTATTTTTATATTAAAATCTGTATCTAAACCTAGTATATATATAATCCCATTATTTAAATAATCTAATAATATAAATACCCTTAATTGAATCAATAAATATGATTTTTTTTCTCTTAAATCTTATTATTTTTTAATACTAATTATTATTATTTCTTGAGATTTAATATCATACCTATCAATTCTTTATAATTACTAGTTTTTATTTCTAATAATCATTATATACAAATATATAATAAGTATATTGACTATATATAGGAATTATACTATTATACTATTTTTAATTTATTTTTATACTAAAGTATTATATTATAAGCATGGTAGTAAATACCAATATAATATAGAGGAAGACTTAATATAAGAATAATGTGACACAGAACATGGTATTATAATGTGGCTATAGTGTGCAAATATAAATAAAGTTTAATTAAGCTTTAAACTGGGATAAGTCACTGATATATTAAGATTTATATTGGGTAGTGTTAATATACTATAATATTGATAAGATATAGTTTCAATCTTAGAAATAGTGAAAAGGTAAAGAATAGTAAGAATTGAGAAGAAAAAGAGGAATTTAGTTTATTAAATAATTCAATATTATTTATATAATTAATTTAGCTATAAAAATATAAATTAATTATATAATTTATAGTTAATTAAATTATATGAAAGTATATATAAAAATTTAAAAAATTAGTCTTTTAATACTTCCCTAATAAGTTTCTTAAAAGAGACACACTCCTTAGATTTTTATAAATAGGTATAATAAGCTAAGGTATTTTTAATATTTTCTAGAGGTTCTTATATAACTTCTTCAATAAGATAACTTATCTATTTTATATAAAAATAAAGCTTATTCCTAATAGATTTAGATTTAATTATATAATTAATATAGTATTCTTCTTCTTTATTTTAATTAATAATTAAATCTAGTTTTAAAACTTTTAATTAATCAAGAAAAGTATCAAAATCTTTAAAATAAGGTTTGATTTTAGATATGTAAAAGGTAAAGTTAATCTTTAAAGTTAAAACTAATTCTAAGGTAATATTTTCAAAATTTAAATTAATAAATTAAATTTTATAGGGATTATAATATAATAGCAAGTATTTTAGATTTAAGCTAGATTTAAGTAAGGTAGGTATAAAGGTAAATTATTTTAAGTATACAAATATACTAGTTTTATATTTAAAAGTATTCTTAGATAACTTTGAATATTGTTATTCTATAATCCTTTAATTTTCTTCTAACTTAAATTTAACAAAGGAATTAATATGTTTAATATTAGATTAAAATTCAACAACATTTAAAAATATATTAATTTAAAATTTTAAAGCAATTATTAAGTTAGGATATTTATTATAATTAATGAAACAAGGGTTAAAACCTGTTGATTTGTTGATAGAGGTGTTGAATAAATATTGAAGTTAGTAGATATAAGTATTTTAATTTAACTGATTAATGTTAATATAAACTTTAATTATTTTCTTTAAGGTTTTAATAATTTTTTCAATAAGTTTATTAATTTAATAATGATTAATAGTAAATATAACTAGATTAATCTTAAAAGATAAAGATAATAACTTTTAAAATTAAAAGTTGAATTACATATCTCTATTAGATATAATAGTTTGTAGAATTCTATAATAGGTAAAAATATTAGAGAATAATAATTTTGTAATATCTTTAGTTATAGAAGTTTTAAAACAAGGAATAAAATAAATATATTTAGAGAATAAATCAATTACAATTAATAAATTATTATAATTAGTTGTTGATATAAAGATTTTTATAAAATTAAGTTAGATTTGTTATTAAGTTTAATTAGAAACTTATAGGGGAATAAGTTTATTATATTTTAGTTAAGTATTATATTTAGTTTTTTAGCATATATCATAAGTATTAATGTATTTCTAAATTAATTTAACTAAAGAAAGTTAGTAATATTTTATTTTAATTCTCTCAGCAGTTTTTAACTAGTTTTGATATTTTCTAATAAGTAAATTATAATAATCATTAAATATTACTTATTAAATCTTAAAAATATTAGGGATATATAAATAATTATTATAATATAGTAAGTTATCAATGATTTTAAATCTTTTAACATATTTTAATTAGTTTTCTAATAGTTTAAAAAGTTTTTCTTTAATTAAAATAAAAAAATTATTATTTAATAGTATTTCTTAAAGTAGTTTAATAAATCTTTTATTTCCTTTATTAATAATTATTATGTTAAAATCTGCTAGGTTTTTGCAATTAAAATATAAAGATAAATATATAAGATTTTTTAACAAAGTATCTATAATATAATTTATTAATCTAAGAGATAATAGATAAAGAAAAAATAAGCTTGGATAGTTTTAATTTATTTAACTTATTTTGTTAATAAATACTTTTAAGTGTTTAAGTAGATAAGTAATTTATAATCTATAAGTTTTAAGAAAAAGTTGTAAAACAAGAAATATAAATGATTTTTAATTATTTCTACTAAAATAAAAGTTTTTATTTATAAACTAGGTATTTTAATTTAGCTAGCTTTATTTTTCTCAATTAGAATGTTATAAGTGTTAAGATAATATTTATAAAGTTAAACTTAACTTATTCTTCTTTATTTACTATTTTATCTTATAGTTAAAAGGTAAAATATAAATTTAATTCAAATTAAGTTAATTATCTACTAATTATAAAAAAATTAAAGTTAGTAGAAATAATAATAAATAGTTTAAGATTAAAATTAGATAAAATAAAAACATTGGTAATATAGAAAATTAAAACATTTATGTAAAAAGTATATAATGGGATTTATTCAAAAAAAGAGTTTTTCTTAAAAGATTAGTTAGAGAAGTTATAATTTCAACAAAAGAATCAATGAAATCTTTAAAGTAATTTAATAATTTAAATATTAACATAAATTAATTTTTGTTTATAAGTATGATAAAAACTTTTACACTATTAAGTTTAGTTAAATCAATATTAATTCTTTAAGAAACAATATAACTATAGAAAAAGATAGAAGAGATACTAAAAATATATTTTAATAACTTTAGAAGTAATTTATATTTTTGAATAATTTGTAGGATTTAATTTATATATTATATATATTCTTCTTTAGTTTTTAAAAAAAATTAAGATATTATTAAAATAAGTAATAATAAAGCTATTAAAAACAAGGTTAAAAAAAGAATTGATAAATTAAGTAAAAGTTACAATGGTATTATATAATCTAAAGTTAATAACAGTAAATTTATAGTGGTTTAATAAAATATTAAAAGTAATTAAAGGAATAAAATTTTCTTCAACTTTAATATTATAATAACTATTTTTAATATCTAATTTAGTAAATATAGTAGATTTAAATAGTTTATCCTTAACCTCATATAGGTTTAATAATAAAGTTTTATCCTTAATATTTTTAGAGTTTAAAATATAGTTATTAATATATAGTCTTTAACTATCATTAGTTTTTTGTATAAAGAGGATAAGAGATTTTTATAATAAGGAAAAAAATTTAATATACCTATTTTCAAGTAATTTTTAGATTTCTTCTTTTAAAGTTTAATATTATTCAGGAGATAAATGATAAGTAAGCTTTAAATATAGTTGTATATTTAAGAGAAGTTTAATTTTATGTTTAATATTATATTTAAAAGGTAATCTACTTATAAATTTAAAAACATTAGCAAATTAACTTATTATATTATATAAGAAATGATTATTAATTATAACTTTATTAAAATTAACAAATAAGGTATTAATAGATAAATAATAAATAGATATATATCTTTATAAATTATTAAGGTTTTTAATAAGTTTTTTATATTAGTTTTTGTTTATAATAATAGAATTATTTAATACAATTGTAGAGTTAGTATTAAATAAAGTATTTAATGGTTTTATAATAGGGTAATATAAATTTTTTAAGATTAATTCAACTAATTTCTTTTAGAATATAAATAAAATAGAGTTGTAACCTTTTAGAGTAATATTTATTGATAAAAGAATGTAATATTCAAACTAATTTTAACCTAGTATAAAATTATAACTAATGTTATTAATTAAGAAATTAATATATTGAAAGTAGTTAAAAAGTAGTGATTTATATTTAAATATAATATTAGATATTTATTCAATTAAA
>JNEM01007099.1:0-10186 GCA_000697335.1 Conidiobolus incongruus B7586 | reverse complement strand
GATAAATTCCAATTAATAAATAATTAATTTATTATCAATTATCAAATATTAGTGCAGAAATTAAATAATAATATAATTTTAAAATTAAATTAATTAAATAAATAAATTAATAAATAATATATAAAAATTAATGAATAATATAAAATTAATAGCCTTTTTTATTATTAATAACTTTTTTCTATACCTTTAGTAAGCTTTTAATACTTAAAAAATAATTCTTTTTATTCAGGACTGAAATTTGATATTTCACAAACCAATTTAATTTGTTTGCAGGAATTTTTTTTCTTGCAAGCTGTTTTTTTAATTATCTAAAACAATTATAATCATATTGGTTATAATCAGGTGAATTTATTAGATATGGTAACTCCCTCTAATTTTTTTATATAAAAAATCTTTTATAGCTTTAGCTTTATATATTTTATAATTATTATGCAAAATAATAGGTATCCTCAATTTATATTGAAAACACCATTTAGAAATTGTTTTATTTGAAAAAGTAATATATAACTCACTATTAATTGATTTCCCTTAAGGTATTAAATAAGAAAACCATATACCATTATAATCTATTATAAAAATTAACATTCACTTATATTTAAAATGCTTATTTATTAGAATTTATAAAGGGGATTGATTTAGCTTAACCTAATATCTTGTTTTATTTTTATGTAAAGGATTATATAAAGGAATCTAAGTTTCATCAATTATAAGTATTCATTGTAAAAACCTTTGTTTTTGGTTATACCTTAATAAGTTTAGTTTAGCTATAGTTACTCTATTTTTTTTTAAACTTTTGTTAAATTATAAGGTATCTATTTTACATTTTTATTAATTAATCCAAGTTTAAACTTAAGTAAATATAATATGCTTATATAATTAATATTAAATTACTTTAATAATTCTCTAACAGAAATAAAAAGATATTTCTTAATATATTTTTTTACTCTATTAATAAGTGAAAGAATAATAGTAGAAATTAGTCTTTTAGATTTTGGTAAATTTTGAATAGTGTCCCTTTTAGTTTTAAAATCACAAATCTAGCAATATATGGTAGTTTTAGATAAAGCACCATCTTTATAAACTGTTTGCAAGTTTTAGATAATTTTAGAGGATTTATGATTAAGTTTTAAAAATATAAAAATAAAAGCCATTTGATAATTACAATTTGATTTAAGCATAATTAAATTTAAGTATAAATTTTAAAATCAAAATATTTTAATAAAAAAAAATAAAAATTGAATATATATATATAGTTTGAAAATATTTATTTTCCTATATATTTTATATATATGTAATCTTTCAAAACATATAATATATTTGAAAGATCAGAAATTAAAAAATTTGCCATTTCTTAATTTCCATATTAATATTATAATAAAATATAACAAAATATGTTATATCTATATAATTCTTAATAAAACAAATTTAATAATAATAACCTTATTAATAATAATACAAAATTATCTATTAATTTATATTATAATTATAAATTATATAAATTTATAGCTATAAAAATTTTTTAGTTATTTTGTAATTAAATAAATCTTTTATAATTAATATATTTCTTAAATATTAATCTATATAATTAAAATTATCCTAAATAACTAAAAAAATATCTAACAATAAAAAATTATAAATAAATTTAATAAATTTAATGAGTTTATAAAATATCAAATTTAAGTTATTAATAAAAATAATTAATTTCAAACGTTAAGAGTTATTAATAATAAAAAGGAGTATTAATATTATATTATATATTTATTTATGTAAAATATATATTAAAATTCTTATTTATTTTCAATGTCAAAAAACTCTTATTATTCAAAGTTTAGAGTAATATTTATTATGAGGAATATTTTAATTAGTAAAACTTAATATATATAAAAATTTATAAACATATATTTTGAATTTTAATCTAATTTTATTTTTTTAAACACTTACTTTCCAATAACTTAATTTGATAATATATTTTCTTTTATCAGCATTTGTCTGGATCTGAGAAACCTTAAAAATAGAACTAGATGCTTATAAAATAGTTGTTTAATTGGATTTTTAAATTTGCTCCGAATTAAAATATTATTTAATTAGATTGATAAACTCATTTTAAATTCCAAAAATTGTATTTTCATAAATTATCAATTTTGATTATTTTTTTTTCTATAATTTTATTAATTAATTAATATGCTAATTATATTATCTCTGATAATTTAATATAGTGTTTTATTTTTTGAAATAATTTCTTTTCTAAATTGAATAAAATTAATAATAGAAATTTATCAAAATTGATTAATTTATATTAAAAAATTATGGATCTATATATATTGAATAAATAAGTGATAAAATAAAAATTTAACATATTATTAATTAATATTTATATTTCAAATTATATTTATTGGAAATATTTATAAAATGACTGAAATTTTTAAAATATTTTAAAAGGGAAAATTTTAATTAATTATTTAGGGTTTATAAATTTAATTTATTAATATTTGCATATTTAATTATAACATTGAATTTTTTGTTTAAAAAAAACTATTGGCTTTGAATATTATCATTAATAGAAGTATATATTTAGCGGAATACATATTTTTGCTTTTAATAAAAAAACACTTATTACTTTGTTTCTAATTTTGAAATTAAATTTTAGTGATTCACAAACTAAATAATATTTTTTTCATATAACTTTTCAAAAAATAATTATAATAAAAAGGATAATATAACCTTTTGTCCTAAGAACTGGTGATATTCTAGAAAATCCACTTTATAAGCCATAGTTTAATAAGTTTAAAATATTTAAACTATCTGACTTTCCTAAATAAACCTTCTCCTCTATTTCTATTAACTTTAATTTTTTTTCTTTATTTTTTACTTATCTTTTTGGCTTTTTTACCTAATATTTCTTATCTTTTTATAGGATTCCCCTTAATAAGGCAAGTTTAAACCTCATTAATAATCTAGCTATTTAATATTTGAAATATATTAGTATTTAATGATATTTCGAGTAATTTTTTATATTAAATTTATATTCAAAGTAATTTACCATCAATTATATTAAGATTAATAATTAGCATAAATTTTTAATCATATTTTATCAGTTAAATTAAAATTTATATATCAGATAATTAATAAAATATTTTTAACTATAATTATTGAAACATTTATTTTTATGTTAAATTATTTGAAAAAGAGAATTTTTTAAATTAAAACTTTTTTAAGATTAATAAAGTTATATATTTTAAGAAAAATTATAAGAATATATATTATATAAAACTTGATATGATAATAATCAACTAATTATAAACTTTTATTAAATATTATTTTCATAAATTAAATTAATTTAAAATGGATGTAAAATAAAATATATTATAACTTTAGATTGATTAAGAAAGATTTAATTTAAATAATTAAATGGAATAATTTTATATAAAAAAATATAAGCAATAAAATAATATATAAAAATAAATTAAATATTATTAACAAAGTTTAAATTATCAAGGTAATTATTTTAATTAATAATTATAAAGAATTATCACAGATCAGATTACTTTGTTATTATTATAATATATTAATTATATCTACTCACTTTATTATATATTTTTACCTACTTGATCTTATTTTGTTTTATTTTATCATTGAATCCTCACCAATTTTTACATATAAAAAAGGGAACCATTATTAAATAAATAAGGACTTTTTTCACACTATTTATATTAAAATAACTTATATATATTAACCCTATTATATGATAGCAATAAATACTTAATCTTTACACTAATATTAAAAAAACTAAGAATTTAAATCATCTTGATATTAATTACCTGTTTATAATTTAATTAACCAAAATTAATTTTCTTAACTTAATAATTATATATATATATATATATATATAATAAATCAATTATAAATATTAAGCATAATAATGTTACTTAATTAACTACTAG
Source organism: Conidiobolus incongruus B7586 (assembly GCA_000697335.1). NCBI lineage: Eukaryota > Fungi > Entomophthoromycota > Entomophthoromycetes > Entomophthorales > Conidiobolaceae > Conidiobolus > Conidiobolus incongruus. Next base: position 6,245 of record JNEM01007099.1, on the reverse strand, counting down.
TTAATATAAAACTCTAATACAAAAAACTTTATAATTATAATAAACAATAATTTACTAATACTCTTAAAAATTATAAAAACATATTAAATAATTATTTTAATATATCTAGCTATAATATAAAAGACAAATTATTAATAGCATCTTAGTTTTTTATTAGAAATATATGAAATTAGTTTAAATATCACTAATAAATTTACATCTAAGTATCTTCAAATAAATACCTTAATGAAAATATTTAAACCTTTAGAAATCTTATCAGAGAATTATACTAAGAATATTACCCTACTAACAATATTATATTTTTATATAATAAATTAAAAAATTTAGTTCAGAAATAATTTATTTAAGAATTTGTTAAATAAATTCACTATTTTAAGAATCAATTATCATTAAAATAAGATCTCAATTATAATATACACTTTTTAGATAAATTAAAGTCTTATATTTATTATAATATACTTTAACAAATAAATTTATAAAAAGACTTATTTTAAAACATTACTAATTTAGCTATCAGTCTTAACAAATATAATTATTGTTATTAATATCTTAATCATTATAAATGTTGTCTTATTAATGTTCACTATTATTATATTAATTAAATACCTACTAACTATAATTTTAACAACAAAGTTATCAATGACACCTATTTGTATACTATACCTAATAATCAACTATTAAAATCTTTAATATAATAAGAATATAAATATTTTTGTAAAAACAATAACTGTTTCTATTGCTGTAAAATTAATAATAATTATTACTCAAGAAATTACCCTAATAATAATTAGCTTAATATTTAAATAACCCCTAATCTATCTTTAAAAAAAGATAAAACCAATAGTAAAAATTAATAAGCTAACTACTTTTGTTGGTTCTACACCTTTTATTAGTTAGCAAATTAAAATTATTAGTAACATTATATCTCTTTTAACCACTAAACATTTGAATTTTAAATCTATCACTATATTTATTAATAATAGAGCTAATAATTATATAATCAATAAAAATTTAATTTCCCTATTAAATCTTAAAATAACTCTAAAACCTATTAATATCACCTTAAGTGATAAAACAACTTTATAGTCTTTTAAATATATTATTATTATTTTATTACTAATATCTGATTACTATAAAACCCTTTAGTTTATAATTACACCCTTAATATATAATTTAATCTTTAATATTTTATAGATTTATAACCATTTATTATTTTAAATTATAACTAAAGATTATTAACATTTTTATACTACTTATAGCTTATTCTTGTTAAAATATAATTATTTTAATCTATATATAAAGATAATTAATACTAAACTCAATATAAATTAATTATTGAGTTAGGTAATTTTATACTTTTTAAATCTACCTTTAAAAATATTATTAGTAAAAAATAACATAAATCTAAAAATTTAATTTTTTTAAACTTTAGTTCCCTTAACAATCCTAAACTTAATTAAAATAATATAAATATTAATAATATGAATTTAAATCTTAACCACCTATTATATATATTAATTTAAAAATACATAGATTAATTCTAATCTTAAATTTTATTATCACCTAAATATAACATAAAATATAAAATAAAACTTGAGCTCAGATTTTAACTAGTATATTATCTTATTTATCACATAATTCTTAAAGAGAATAATATTTTTAAAGAAATATTATTTAAACTATTTAGTAAGGGTTTTATCAAATCATCTATATTTTTTTAAAGATCACTTATTTTCTTTATAAAGAAAAAAATAAAAGTTTACACTTTTATATTAATTATTAAACTTTTAACAAAAAATCATTAAGGATAAAACTTTATTACTAAACTTAATTAAACTTTAAGATTATAATATAGGTTATAATATTTTTATTAAACTTGATATAAAAGATAAATATTATAATATTGCTATAAACCCAGATTTTATTCTATTAATTGCTTTTAATATTTATTATAGATATTATAAATTCATAGTATTTCCTTTTAATTTCTATAATACTTTTGTTATATTCCTATAACTTATCAATAACTTATTCTTTGAAATCTAAGATTCTTTTATAATTATTTATCTTGACAATATTTTATTCTATTCTACAATTATAAAAAATTATATTATATATTATTATTATATATTTAAGATCTTTAAAAAAATATACTTTTTATTAAATTATCTAAATACCTTTTTATATAACCTAAAGTTTCTTTTTATAGTTATCTTTTATTAGCTAATAATGTATATATTAATCTTAACAAAATTTGAAATATTTATAAATAGCTTTACCTTATACATATACCATCACTTTAATTATTGTTTAATATAACCAATTATTTCTATAATTTTATTCAATCATTTGTTGAAATTAGTGCCTTTTTGTCTAATCTTTTTAAAAAAACCCTTGGTTTTAGTCATATAATAAATACTCTACCTTTATTATTTTAATTTATACTATCACTAACACCCTTTACCTTGTTTTATTTGATCTTAATCTCTTAGTTATAATAATAATAGATGCCTTTTGCTTTATAATTAATAGTTAGCTTAAATAACCTATAAACATCAACTTCAATATTAATACTCTAGATAATATTAAAAAGGGAGTAAATATCACTAAGTTTTTATTTGATATTATTAAATTTCACCTATTGTTTTTTATTTATATAAAATATTACCTATAGAACATAGTTACCTAGTATATAAACAAGAATTATTTATATTAATTGAATATTTAAAATATTTTTGTTTATACTTATCTTTTAACTTTATCTATATCTTAACTAATCACCTTTCTCTTATTTATATCAATAATCAAAAAAATCTAAGTAAATAATAAATTAAATAGATTAACTATATATTAACTTATAAAAGTAAGTTATAAAATAAAAATCACTCTATATATTTACTTATAATTTAAATAACTCTTAACTAAATTAATTTAAACTAAAGTATATAATTAAACTATATTACCTAATTATAATAGGTTAAATTTAATTATATTTAATATATTATTGGTTAATATATTAAATCTTAAATTTTAAATAGGGTGAGTTATAAATTTATAAGTTTAAGATTTAAAAGAGTATATAAAACAAAAATTACTTAAATCTTTTTTCTTTTATTAAATTATATATATATATACTGATATTATTATTATTAATTATTATTGTAAATTATTATTTTATATAATATTAGTATCAAAATAATTAAATCCCTCTCTAAAAAAATTCATTTGTATATTAATCAACTCTATAATAAAGGTAAATTAACTTATAAGATTATTAGAATTACTAGTGTTAGCTAGTTTACTATAATTAAAACTATTAAAAATTATAGTAAAAATATATCTAAACTTAAACTTAAATATGTTAAGATTATAAATAAATATGATAAAAAATATATTTATAGGTTAGTTAATATAAGTAAGTATAATATTACTGTAGAAATATAAAAAGAACTATAAAACTATATAAGAATATTAATTAGTTCTAATATTATGATATATGCTTTATATTATAATAGATATTAGTTATACTTTAAGAAAAAACACCCCCAACTAAAAAAGTTTTATTATAAAGCAAAGTAAGAATTTAAATGTTACTATTAAAATTAAATTAAATTTGATTAGAGTAAGGTTATTTAATCTAATAAAACAAAAATATATCTTAGTAGATTTAATACAAAAGCTAAATGTTTTAGAAAAAACAAAAAACTAATTTATAACCAATATGTTATTTTAACCTAAAAATATAATAATAGGTTAATTATAATTTAAGGATATATGTTATCTTCTAGTGTAAAGTATTTTTGTAAAATTAATAAGGGAATTAATGTTAAAATATATTAAAATATTTTAAATAATGAATTAAAAAAACTATTGAATAGTATAGGTTAAATAAATCAGATATTATTTTTTAATAAGATAATACCCCTTGTTATATTATTATTTCTATTATTAAATAATTTAAAAATAATAAAATAATAGTTATGAAGTAGCTTCTTTAATCTTTTAACTTTAATCTAATTAAATATCTTTAAGATTAATTAAAAAAATAGTTAAAGCTTTTCCATCAATATAAAATTTAAATGAACTTTAGAAATATATTTAAAGAGCTTAAAATGAAATTAATCCTTCTAAATATAAAAAGTTAGTTGACTCTATACTTTATAAACTTAAGGAAGTTAAGAAAATAAAAGATAAATATATTAAGTTTTAATTTTTTTTCTATAACTAAAATATATAAATTTATGATTCATCTTAGATAAAATTTAAATTTTAATATATCAACTAAAAGTTAATATAATTAGATTAAATATACTTAATTATAAATAAATAATATAAGTTTATTATATATTTTAATTTAATTTAATTTGATTAAGAATTAATAGAGTTATTAATAATAATATATATAATTATAATTTTATAACTTACTTTTATAGGTTAGTATATTTAAAAATTTAATATTAAGATAAAATATATCAAAGGAGTTTATAATGATATTATTGATTTATTATCTAAAAAAATTAATTATATACCCTTATACTTAAAATATAAAAATCCTATTACCTAGTTAAATAATATTACTATTAATTATAAATTTAACTTATTCTAGGATATAAAGTTTGTTTTAAATTATAATAATTAGTTTAATATTATTAAATCTTTATTTAACAAAATAAATACAGTTAAAATTTTATAATATGTAAAACACTACAAATTCCTCAATAATCTTCTTTACTATTAATCTTATATTTATATCCTTAATGTTTTAGATATCAAAGCTAAAATCTTTACTATATATTATAATAATATAACTAATGGTTATTAAAGCTAATTAAGAACTTATAAAAAAATAGCATAAAATTATTATTAGTTATATATTAAAATTAAAGTTAAGAAATATATGTTCTTTTATAATAAATATTAAAGCAATAAAATTAATAACCAATTACCTCCTAGAACTTTAAACTCTTTACCTATCCCTAAACAACACTAGAAAGATATCACCATAGATTTTATTAATATACTAAAGTTTAACACAGATTACAATAGTATTATGATCTTTGTTGATTAACTCATAAAAATACTATATCTAATCCCAATAAAATATAAAACAAATGCTAAAAAAATTACTGAACTATTTGTCTAGCATATATTTTAATACTATAGACTTCCTTATATCATTATAATAGACTATGATACTTACTTTACTTTTAAATTTTAGGTTACTCTTATAAAATTACTTAATTGCTAAAACAATCCTAGTTCTTCCTAATATCAACAAACTAATAAACAATTAGAAAGATATATTTATATAGTTAAAAAAGCTTTAAAATTATATCTTAAATATAACATAACTAATTAGAAACAAATACTACCCTTTTTAAAATTTACCTTTAATAATTTTGTTAATTTATCCACTAGGATAACTTTATTTTACTTAACTTATAGTTATCACCCTGAAGTTTTAATAATCATAAGATCTAATAACCTAACTACCTAAAACTCAATTAGCTTTCTTAAATATTATAATATATTATTAGTATTTACACAGGAAAGAATCACCCACATATAAGATAAATAAGCTAAGTATTATAATAAACACTACTATTATATTAAAAATTATTCACTTAGAATACTAATAATAATTAAAACAGATGGAATCAAATCTCCTTATGATAAGAAATAACTTAACCCCAAATTAAAACCAAACTAGCTTAAATCTTATTTTGTTATAGATAAAAAAAATCACCCTGACATTTATACTTTAGATTTATTTTAAAAATAAAGCTACTTAAGAATATTATAATAATGTTCAAAAAACTAATACTTATTATACTTATGCTGAAAAGTATTTAATAATTAGAGTGTTTCTTAATAAAAACATCTTAATCTAAAGGGAGTATTATAGATTAGATTACTTTGTTATTATCATAACATATTAATCATATCTGTTTACTTTATCTTATCTTTTTATCTACTTGATTTTATTTTGTCTTATTTTATCATAGAACCCTTATTAACATTTACATATAAAAAAAGGAACCATTATTAAATAAACAAGGACTTTTTCTATATTATTTATATTAAAACAATATGTATATATTGATCTTATTATAAGAATAATAAAAAAATAATTAAAATATTTAATTTGATAATTAATATTTAAAATAATATTTAATTATTATTGTTAAATTATTTATTAATATAATATTTAATAATATATAAAATATAAATTGTAATTATATTGT
>JNEM01007096.1:0-11038 GCA_000697335.1 Conidiobolus incongruus B7586 | reverse complement strand
TTTTTAATTAATTAAATTTATTTATATATAATATATTATAATTAAATAACATATTTTAATTATATAATATATTTTGATTTATTTTAATAAAAGTTTGGGTAAATTATAAGTAAAAAATTAAGTTATTTTAATTTTATAATTATTTTCTAAAAGTTATTTTTCAATTAATTTTTTTTATAATTAAAACAATTAATTATTAAAATTTATATAAGAAACTATTATAACTAAGTTTAATATTTTATTGTATAATTTTAAAATATTTAAAATAAACTTATTAATTATATATACTATAAAAAATTAAACTTTAATTATATTTAAAGAACTTTATTTAATTATAATTATTCTAGTTATTTTAAACCTTTATCAAATTATAAGCTATTAAATTTATATTTTTATTAATTAAACTGAGTATAAAATTTAATATATATAATGTTTATATAATTGATATTAAAATAACTTGATAATTTTTTATTTAAGATAAAAAGATTATTATTAATATTATTTTGATTTTTTAAAAATTAATTAAAAAAAGTTATTATAATTTTTTTTAAATTTTAAACAATATTGAATAATATCCATTTTAATTAAAAAATATGAAATATAACAATAAATGATAATTTTAAAAAAATCATTATTTAAGGTATTAATAAATTTAAAATTATTTTTAAAATATAAAATTAAGTTTTAAAAATAATAAAATAAAAGACTTTTGTTAATTATTATCTAATTTAATCATGATTAAATTCAATAATATATTCTTAAATAATAATATTAATTCTCTTATAAATTTTATATAAAATATTTTTAAAACTCATAATATATTTGAAAATATAGAAATTAAAAATTTGCTATTTATTTATAATTCCACATTATTATTAAAAAATAAAATATTGTAATTATTAAGTTAGTTCAAAAAATGGATTAAAGTAATTAGATAAAAGAATATATTGATCAATTATTGAAATTAAATGATAAATATCAATCTATCATATAAATTAATTATTGATTGAATAAATATATTTATAGCCAGCAATCAAAATAAATATTTAGTATTGTTCAGTTAAAATTTAAAGAATAAATAAATCCTAAATTAATTGCTATTAAATTGGATATTCATTTTTGGCAATAAAAAGATATCGGAAGGAATAGGAAGTAATGATTCAGCAACTTGTCGATTAAAGTCTAAATGCATGTTGGATCACTTCCAGTCATATAGGAATTTTTAGGATCTAAAGCTCTCTTATATTATCCCTTGATTAATACAGTTATTATGTTAGAAAGTACGATGTAGTTGTTTTTGTATTCAAATCCAATCATTTCCAACATACTGAATCATCATCAATCTCAATTTCTAAATCCATATTTATTAAAGTTAAATTACCTTAACCCGAATCTAAAGAAACTTTCAATGTTATTTGGGTTGAATACCTTACAATCTGAGACTTTGAATATTCTGTTAGTTTAAAAATAATTATTTATGCTGAATCATACCACAGTTTAATGTGTTCTTATCCATTTCCCAAAATCTAATCCTCTGTATTTGGTAATCATATCCGTCTTAACTAATATTCAGTATTAATATTTTTATAATTTTGAAGATATAAAAATAGCTGCTTTTGATTTTGATCCATATAAACCTCAGAATTTCCAATTGGAGGAAATTGATCAGTTAAATGATAAGTGAATATACTTTTACAAAATTGATCACGGATTTTTGTCCTGGTTCCTCTACAATTTTATAAGTTATTGGTAATTTAAATTACTTTTTGGGGTATAATTAACCATTTCAAAAGTCATAATCTTTTCAATATTCTCTTAATTATTCAATTAATTTATCATTTTCTTAGATGCAGAATTGTTAAATCAATATCAAAATTATTAATGGGATTTGTAAATCTAGTGGTAGTGAAGATTAGATGATATAAAGGATTACAAATATGAAATTTAAAAAAAAATCAAAATAAATAATAAAATATAATGTTAAACTAAATCGAAATGGAAAACTCTAAAAAATTAACGAATTCGCATCAATAATGAGGTGAACATATGCATTACAACAATTTTAATTTTAGAAAGTTGAAATAAAAGAATTAATTACAAATATAACCCAATTTATCAAATAGAATTCCCCACTCTTAAAATTAATGTGAATTAAAGAAAAATTCGAATTATTTCTATAAAATCCGTAAAACCAATTTAAATAATTAAATTGGTTAATTAAGAAATTAATTAACCTTGACAATTCCTATATCAATAATAACTTGAAAAGTTAAAGATGTGCTAGGGATTTTCAAATAATTAAGAATCATCGAATGATTCAATTCACCACCAGTTATTTTATCAAAGACATTAACTTTCTAAACCAAATTTTAATAACTAAATATATAATCCACTTTAATAGGTTAGTACTTGGAAGTGAGCATGGATTCAAATTATTTAATATTTCACCCAAATCAAGTCACTTTCTTCAATTACTGTAAAACTTGAAATCCTCTATAATTCATTTTATTTTGACTCATTTTCACTTTGATTTGAAGAACTTATCCCATTATCACAATAATCAAACTGTGTTTATTAAAAAGAGTATCTAATTTTTTATGAGTGCCAACGATTGTATATTATTAAGATCTGCTATTTACTCTTAATTTCAATACTTCTAACTTACAGTTCAGATTCGTATTTCAAATATGACGATTTTTCCAATAACCAATAAACTATTAATCAATCATAATAAATGATATTTTAGCTTAATTGTTCATCATTAAATCAGCATAGTATCATTGTGCGTTACTAATATTTTAATTTTGGATTTTTTGTTACAATAATATATATTTCTTAATTCTTTATTCTTTAAATTTTAATATTTTGATCCTTGTTTCTTATTCAAAAATATTAAATTATTAAACTGATTAAAATTGTTCTAATCATTACCTTTTTCAACTGAATAAAGAGTGAATATTACTTAATAGAAATTAATAGTTATTATCAAGGCATATTATTATTTTAAATTTAAGATGTATAATCAATTTGAAGTGTGATTAATTTTACATATACTTATTTGAAATATAGAGTGAAATCACTTGCATAATCCTCTAAATGAGATCAATTTGGTAAAATTATTTTTTAATTTTTATTCTTTAATCAATTTAACAAATACCTTTTTGTATCATTGAACTAATTAAATCAAAGTTAGTACCAGTTTAAATGAAATATTTCATTTGATAAAGATTTCAGCTCGAATTTTAATTATGTTTTATGTAAATGAGTTTTGAAGTTTGTTGTGTTGGTTGAAGTGGTTAGATTAAATTTATAATTGACTTGAAATAAAGGGGAGATATCGTGAAAAAATAGCTCGAATTGATTTTGATTTTAACAGTGGTCTTTATAATTTCTTAGTATTCTAATCATTTGAATAAATTTCCAAATTAGAATATTTTCAAATTCCTACTTAATAGCCTTGATCTCAAGGTAATATAGATGATCATGAAGAGATTTGAAAGAGACAGGCTTACTTGTACCGTTATACTTTCCACCTAGTTATCGAAGGTTAAATCAACAATTACTATGGTAGGATTCGAATTGCATAGTAAACAAACTTCGAAATCAATTTAAATTCAAAAATTGGCTAAATTTTTAGCTTTGAAACTGCTAATTAAATATTTACCTTGGTAGCATTAGTATTGGCACTAAATTCACCAATTCGGCATGTGTTCAATAAATCGAATTTTATGGATATTGATTAATATAATTATTTCACCTATCATGTTTCAATGATGGTTATCTTTCTAATTAAGTTGTTTTGAAATCAACTAATTAAATAATCGTCCTACTAAGATTTTATGAGGATCTTAATTAAATACTATGAATGCTGGGTAACCTTACACTAATACTTATTCGCGATCAAGTGAAGTTAATATAATCTTGAATTACCTTACCACGATATCTCATAGACATTTTCATAATAACTTAGTCGAAATTAAATTTTTGTAATTTATAATTAATAACGCAATTTTGTTTCACTTGTTAATACTTAATTCAATTGTTCAGATTTTAATAAAGTGGATAGAGATAATTTGCATCTAATTCAAAAATAATTACAAGTTTGAAACCTAGGCAATATAAGTAGATAAACTTGAATGCTTTTGTATTAAACAGGAAAATTTTGAAGGGTTTGGGTCGTAAAATTCAAATTATCAAATCAAAAATGTGTTACAAATTGATTTCGAATTAATTAAAATGTTTACTTCAATTTATTTCTCCCAGTAAAAGCAGTAATTTGGTTTTGGTTCTAGTAGTTGATGGAAGCTTAGGACTTGCACCATAATGGCCTCATTTGGCGCTTCTATCCGATAGTAGGTACAATTCAAATCAATCTAACTCCATAATAAACCCTTAAATATCATTGTAAATTGCATTTATTAAATGAACCAATCATTATGGAAATAAATAGTGATCATAAGGTTGGAAGGAGTGTGGTAAAATCAATTAAACCTTATGGATATCAAATATGCATTTAAAATCAAAAATTGGAGTATAAATACCCTCTCCTATTCCCTTATCACGTCATTCCAATTTTCTTTTCATCTCTTTATCTTTTCCTTTATTTTATTTTTATATATTTACTATGGTTTCATCTATGTCCACATATCCATCATCTACTTCTGCACTTCGCCCTAACTATCCTGAGCGCGCTGTGATACCTAACGTTAGTGTTACTACCGCTCAATACTCCACAAGCGTCAATCCACATGGCTATCTTAGAACTTTAGAGTATAAGATATCCTGCCCCAACACACCCGATTTTGTGGTGAGATGGGATTGTGAAGGTGGACACGTTTTTTGGACCGGCATATGGAAAGCTTTGGGAAGAGGTAATGAAGAAGTGACTAAGATCCTTCACCATTACCCTCAACTCAATGACTATATCTGGAGACTTCGCGGGGGTGATATTAATATCCAGGGTACCTGGATCGCATATGAATACGCTTATCAATTAGCTGTTCGTACCTGCTATCCTATCCGTCACCATTTAACAATCTTGTTTGGTGAAGACTTTGTCCATGCCGCTCTACCTCCTTCACATCCTCAATTCTTATCCTCTAAAAGCAAGGGAAGCAGAATGAAAAACTTCCTACCACCTGCTTTGGAGTCACATGCTATTGCTGTTACAACACTTCCTTCTCAAATCCCACTTAAGAAAGAATATCAAAACTCATAAATAATAATCAAAAAAGAATATCTAAGGAAAAAACCTAAATCCAGTTTTTCAATGGAATCCACTTCATATCCTTCCCGTCATCATGATTACCATCCTTATCAATACTCTTCTTCCACACAAATGCGCAGGGCGTCTACATTTTCTCTACCCGGAATCGAGAGCTTACTCAACGGAACATCCTTGGACGAACAATCTACCCTTACTCCACTCTCCCCTCCTTCCTCCGCCAGACCCAACAGTTCTTCACCAGTTCAAATGCGCCATTCATTCTCTGCACAAGGTTCAACATCTCCTGAATTACCATATTATCGTCGATATAGCATAAAAGGACCAATTGAATATACAGAGGGTGCAAATCATAACAAAAAATACGAAGCTGGTCTAAGTCTTTTAGCATTGGCTCAAAGTACCAACTGAAGACACTAATCATTATATAATTATTATTTTAATTTTATCATTAATAAAAGAACATTTGTAGATAATATCAAACATCTTTACTTATTTTCCAAATTTAATTTTTTTTCAATTTCATTCCTCGAAAAAACTCAAGTTCAAATGGATCAAAAAATTTATTATATCTTCACCTGATTTTGATTTAATCAACTGACAATAAAATATTGAATAGATAAATTTGATAGTGATATAAAAATAGCAATTTATGACTTATTTAATATCTAAATTTATCAAATCCAAATTTCATTATTCCAAATTGAAATTACCAAATACTGTAATTAAATTAATCGATCCAAATCTTAAATTACTAAATACTGTAATTAAATTAAAATTTGGATATTGACTAAATAATGCAATATTAAGGATTTTAATTGATTTTTGAACAAATTTAGTAATATCCTTTTTTTGTATTTTTAAAATTCGGAAATTTTCGTAATAGAATTTTATAAAAAAATTATTAAAAATTATTGATTAAAATTTTTAAGTTTTTTCTTTGTTAAAATATATATATATATATATATATATAGTATAATTCAAGTATTACATTAATTATTTTTTAAGATAGTTTGTAACACTTAAAATCGGTGAATTTAACTAAATTATTAATAAATAAATATTTAAAATTTCAAAAAAAAATTATTTTTTATTCCTTTAATTATTTTAATGTTAATTTATTCAATAAAGAATAAATATCCTTAAATATATGTATGTATTAGTTTGAAGTTTGTTAAAGAGATTAATAATAATAATAATAATAAACTATTCAAAGTTAATCAAATGATAAATTACTATAAGTAACTAAATAATCTTTCTAATCAGTCACATCAATTTTTTCAATTCTAAAACCATATGTTTTGATGTATGGATATAATAAGTAATTCATTCTAATATCTATTTTAATATTAGTATACCATAAACAATTATATTAGACTGAGAGAATTGTAAAATGAATAAACTATATGTCCACTTATTTCAATCAATTTTATAGCTTGTGATATGTGGATAGTTTGTCATACTGGTGTTTTTAGTTGTATTTGGTAATTAAACCAACTAGTTGACTCAAGGCAAGTTGGTTATTATTGTACCGAAGCCGTACTTGGATCCATTTTCAAAATAAAACAATAGATATTTAGCAGGTAATTAATAAGGGTTCTCGCAAATATGGTAATATATTTTAATTATTTTCTCAACTCCTTTCAATTTGAGAACTTTTGAGTTGTGTGACCTTCCCTTTAGAGAGGATTGAGTAAAAATTTATCAGCAAAATTAGTTGTTTTTTGCAATTCATTTCTCATATCATTAATATTGATATTTCAAAGATGGATCCCTCCAGAATTTATGACTAGGAATCTATTTCCGCTCAATTTTGCAAGTTATCTTGATAAGACATTGGTCACATTTATCTCTCTTAATTCCCATTCAAAAAATTTATCAACTTTCAATATTTCGAATTTGAATAAATGGGAATGATTAGAGAATCTTGCAATATATGTGGAATGAAATGAAATATGTCAGTGGACAAACGCCAATGAGTATGGATAGTAGTCAAATTACATAAGTATTCTCTAATGAAAGTTATTTTGATTGAATGGTAAATATTCAGTCATTTTGAATACCTTAAATTCTAAAAAAATGATGAAATCATTATTCAGAATGAAATACCTTGTTTCGATTAAATGGTATGTGTGTTATATGATTTTAAGGATGCTATCGATCAATATCAAATAAAAAGTTTATTCCGAGCCAAAATATTGATCAACCTAAATAATAGAGTGATTAAAAGAAGTCACTTGATATCAATCAATCCATAATAATAAATTGAAATAATTTGGTTAGAATGAATAGGTGGAGTGATTTGTTCGATGATCAACTACCTAGGAATAACAACATACTATTTAATCATGAGTCTAGAATTTATAGCTCATATTTCGATGATATCATAGGTAGAATCACACTGTAGTTTAATTATCTTGCAATCTCTAAGTTCCAAAATTGCTTTTCGAAAGGGTATAAACAAAGTCACTTGACTGAATTGAATTAAGAAGATTATGAAATCATTATATTATTTATTTGAAAAACAAAAATAATTTTTACAATTTCCGATTTATTTTCGTCAATTTAATATAAATTGATTAAAAGAATAAGCGACTAATACCAAATACTGCTTAATGAATAGGATATTTTCGTTAAATTTTCAAAGAGTTGATCATACACCTTTCACCAATCAATCATATTACTAACTCTTTTATTATTATTTAAATTTCATAATATATACTAAGTTTGATGAGATAATACAGAGTTTGGCCAATCCATGACCAAAGATCGCCTATGCTGATACGATTTCAAATTGGAGCAATTGCTGTGCTATTTTGGTTTGAAAATACTCAACCTAAATCCGACTCAAACAATTTATTTTGCGTCGTAGCCTCTATAGAGCTATTTCTAAATTGAGCTTTGCCTTCGTACAGCGTGCCGTTAAGAAGAGGAACGTTGTCTTCTACAATCTGTTCTCCAAACTTGGAGGTTGCCCTTAGCTTGTAAGGTCCAGGTCCTGGATCTGAGAGAATAAAATAGTTGAAATTGCTGCGCGGAATATTGACCCACCCAGAATCTCCGTATATTTCAAGTTTGGCCACTGGAATTGCAGCGTTTCGAATGCTATTTGATAAAATCAATCAGTTATTTATCAGTCATTAATCAAATATGATCCATTTACCCGATACCAAACCAAAATCTGGAGCTATTGGGGAAAAATTGGTATTTTATCGATCCCTTCGTTGGGCAGGTGATCATATTCCACTCAACGGGAATACTTCCCTTGAATGTATCTCCCAATTGGGTGTATGTGTTATAGTCTAGCATCAAATCGTTGGATTGGCAGCCGACACAAATGTCCATGACCATGACTTTCAGTCGTAGTGCATGATTCTTATGCTTCACTTCAAGACATTGTCCGCAAGCAGCGGAATCTCCAAATACTTTAGGTCCCAGCGAAGCAAGTCCCATTGGTAAAACAGTTTCATAGTTACAATTACCCTTACCTATAATTATCCAATAATTCAGTAATTTATTGTATTCATTTAATATAATTTAACTACCTGGCCCAATATTCACATCATATTTGGCAATACCAGTTATTAAACTATTAACAGTGTTACCAATATTTTCCTTCCCATCAGTCTTCTGATAGCAATAACCACGATGAATAATTAAAAACCAAAATAATACATTCATCGATAACGATTTCATTGAACTAAATAGATCTAAAAGTAAATACTACCTCCTTTATATATTCAATATCTAAAATAATATGAAACTCAACTGAAAAATTTCAAAAATGTATTGAATATTAAATCAATGAATAGTTCAAGTATCATATCATGAGTTATTCGTAAACAAAGAAATTACCTAAAACTAGCATTAGTTCAATCTTCGATATTGATCTAAGTTTGAAAGAATTAATTCATGTACTTTAAATTAGAGTTATAATAATAATAATAATGCTTTATAGTCAAACTATCACAACTGCCACCATATTGTAAGAATATATTTTAGTTTGAAACAATTTTTAAAATCTAACCTGATTTTAAATTTTTATATCGTTCGATTTTTAAATTTTTTCTTCAAAAAATTTTTTATTAAAATTTTGAGGTTAAATAGATTATTCTATAAAAATTATATTAATTTTAATATTAAATATAATATTAAAAATTTTAGTTAATATTTTTAATTAATTTAAAAATAATATATATATACACTTTTTAATCAAAAAAGAATACTTTATTAATTAATTGAATACTCAAAAAATAGAGCTACTTATTTCACTTTAATATAACAATTTTATTAACATAGATAATATATCATAAAGTATTATTAATTAATGGATCATTTATAAATTAAAATGTTTTTTCAATAAGAATTCGTCAAATACTTTGAGACAAATGAATTAGATGTCTAAGTTGTTTATATTTAATATTAGTGTTAATATTATTTAATATTTCTATAAAAAATATAATTAAAAATTTATATTTTCTGAGTGAGTAGATTAGTTTGTATTTAAATTTCTATAAAAAAATTGTTGTTTTTTTATTTCGTAATTAATAATAAATTGAAATAATAACTTTTAATTATTATATATAATTGATACTCATTTAATTTTTTTCTATTATTTTTAGTGATATATAAAATCTATTTAAATGGATTCAAATAAAATGAATTCAATCAATATATACAATATACCAGTACTAGTTTTGAAAGATTAATATAATATTATAGAAAATATACGGTTATAAAGATATCTATATGTCATCAATACCTCATTAACCTATTATGAATATTTTCATTTTTATTGAACCTTTCCAGTCACCGAATCTTGGATATCTGATTTTCATTAAACACTATACTAGATCATCTAACAATTTTTTTGATTTAAAATAATGATTAGACAGATTGAGAGTTAAAAATTGAATAAATCCTTTATTTTAATGATTAATACATCATTATTTCATATTAATATTTGTTTCAAATTGGATAAATAGTCATCCTATTAAAATTTATCATATCAAATATTGTGTTAGATGGATGAATAAAAAATATAAAATCAATATTAATGACTAGTTACTAAATATAATGTTTGAGAATTCTTAATCAATTTCAACTTGATTTTTTTATAATTTAATTAATAATACGATTAAATGGTGTAAGTTTTTAAAGTTGTAATTTGTTTCTTAAAAAATCTAACTCAGTTATGTACAGTACCATATCTTAAATTTTAATTTTATATTTTTAAATTTTATAAATTACCAAGTAACTATAAATATTAATTTTGTTTTCTAATTAAATCTATAATTTGGTAGAATTAATTTAAAACTAACTTTCAAAAGAAGTTATAAACTCTAAAATTAATATCAATTAAATGCAAAATCTAATTGTTTTATTTTTCAAAATATAAAGTTTTTTATAATATTATTACTAAAGCTTAATAAGAATAATAATCTTTTATAAAATTTTATGTTATTTTATTTTAATTTGATATATAAACAATCTGAGTCATATAAAATCACTAACCATATTAATAATGATATAATTATTTTTAAATATTATTAAAAATAATTTATATATTTTCAAAATAATGATTATTATATTAAATATAAACCATATATAGGTAGAAAAATAAAAATATTTATTAAAGATATATTAGAAATTATAGAAATATATATTTATTATACTTTAGAGGAATTTTCAAAAGTATTAAATATAATTTTAATTAATTATTAAAATAATTTATAAAATTTAAAAAATATTAAATTAAATATTTATTAAGTTAATAATATTGAATTTTAATAAATTAGTATATATTTTTTATTT
>JNEM01007077.1:0-12661 GCA_000697335.1 Conidiobolus incongruus B7586 | reverse complement strand
AATATATCCAAATAATAAAACAAATGTTATTACAATATATATAAATGATTTAAAGATTATTCTATTAATTAATTTTCAAATAAATTAAAATTAATTGGTGACAAGATAAAACTTTATATTATTACTCTATATTTTTAATAATGAGAATTTTTTGAAATTAAAAATAAATATATATTTTAATAAATGATATATAAAAATAAATATATAATATAAATTAATAGTTTTTTATTATTATTAATAACTCTTTGTTATATTTTTAGCAAAGATTTAATACTTAAAAAATAGTTCTTTTTATTAAAGACTAAAATTTGATATTTTATAAATTAATTAAATTTTTTTGTAAAAATTTTCTTTTCTACAAGTTAGTTTTTTAATTATATAAAGCAATTATCATTATATAGGTTATAATCTAAAGAGTATACTAAATATGATAGTTTTTTGTAGTTATATTTAATTAGAAAGTTTTTTACAGCTTTAGATTTATATATTTTATAATTATTATATAAACTAATAAGTTTTTTCTAATTATATTGAGAATATTAATTAAAAATAGTTTTATTTAATAAAGCAATATAAAGTCTACTATTAGTTGATTTTCCTTTAAGAATTAAATAAAAATAGTATATACTATTATAATATTTTATAATAATTAATATTCACTTATTAACTAAATGTTTATTTAAAGGGATTTGTCAAAAAGGTTAATTTAACTTAAACTAGCATCTTGATTTATGTTTTGGTAAAAGATTATATATAAGGATTTAAGATTCATCAATTATGATTATTTGCTATAGAAATTTAGACTTTTAGTAATGTTTTAATAATTTTTATTTAATATTAACTACTCTAGCTTTTTTTTAAGCTTTAGTTATATTATAAGGTACTTTTTTTTACATTTTTATTTATTAATTTAAGTTTAAATTTAATATATATATAATACTTATAAAATTAATATTAGAGTGCTTAGATAATATTCTAGATTAAATACAAAAGTACCTTTTAATATATTTTTTCATTTTATTAATAATTAAAAGAGTAATAATTGAAGTTAGTTTTTAGATTTTAATAAATTTTAGATAGTTGCTTTTTTAAGTTTAACATAATATACCTAGTGATAAATTATTAATTTAAATATTATATCATTACCAAAAGTTGCTTGTAAATTTTAAATAATTTTAGAGGGTTTATAGTTAAGCTTTACTAATATTAAATTAAAAACTTTTGATGATTATTATTTAGTTTAAGAATAATTAAATTAAATAACTAATTTTAAAAAATTAATTTTTTAATCAAAAGAATTAATATATATATATATATATATATAAATTAAAAATATATATTTTTTTATTAACTTTGTATATATTTATTTATTTCAAATTAATAATATATTTGAAAAATTAGAAATTAAAAAAATTTCCTATTATTATAAATTCAAGGTAATATTTATATATTTTTCTATTATTAATATTAAAAATAACAAATGTGAAACTAATATCAAAAGACTAATTATTAAATAAAAAGTAGAAAAAATAGAAATAATTTACAATTAATAAATTTAATAAGTATATATATACACTAGCTTGTAAAAATGAGTTATAAAATTAAAATTACTTAAATATTTACTTATATCTTAAATAATTCCTAATTAAATAAATTTAAATTAAAATATATAATTTACCTATATTAATTGATTATATCTAACTATATTTGATTATATTATATTAGCTATTGGTTAATATATCAAAACCTAAAATTTAACCAAGGTGAGTTATAAATTTATGGGTTTATAAGTTAAAAGGGTATAAATAACAAAACTTATATATATATATTTTTTTTTGTTGTATTATATATAAAATTAAATTATTAAGCTAATATTTTAAAATTAATATTATAATACCTAAATCTCTCTCTAAAAAAGCTCACTTATGCATTAATCAACTTTATAATAAATATAAATCAACTTGTGAGATTGCTAGAATTAGTAGTGTTAGCTAATCTACTATAGTTAGGGTTATTAAGAACAATGCTAAAAAAACATTTAAACTAAAACTTAAGTGTATTAGAATTATAGATAAGTATGATAAAAAGTATATTTGTAGATTAGTTAGTATAAGTAAGTATAATATTACTATAAAAGTACAACAAGAATTATAAAACTATACAAGAATATTAGTTAATACTGATACTATTATATATACTTTATATTAGAATAAATACCACTTATATCTTAAGAAAAAACACCCCCAACTAAAAAAGTCCTATTATAAAGCTAGGTGAGAGTTTAAATATCAACACTAAAGTTAAACTGAAACTAATTAGAGTAAAGTTATTTAGTTTAATGAAACAAAGATATATCTTAATAAAACCAATAGAAAAGCTAGATATTTTAAAAAAGATAAAAAACTACTTTATAACTGTTATGTTATTATAACCCAAAAATACAATAGTAAGTTAATTATAGTTTAGGGATATATATTATCTTCAGGTGTAAGGTATGTTTATAAGGTTAATAGGGTAATTAATACTAAAATGTATTAAAGTATTCTAAATAATAAATTGAAAAAAACTATTGAGTAATATAGATTAAAAAAATCAAATATTATTTTCCAACAAAATAATACACCTTGTTATATTACAAATTCTACTATTAAATAGCTTAAAAGTAACAAAATAACTATTATAAAATAGCCTCCTGAATCTCTTAATCTTAACCTAATTAAATATCTTTAGGATCAACTAAAAAAATCAATTAAAGTTTTCCCCCCAGCAAAAAATTTAAATCAACTTTAGGAGTATATTCAAGAAGCTTAGAATAATATTATTCCTGTTTAATATAAGAAGCTAGTTGACTCTATACTTTATAAACTTAAAGAAGTTAGAAAAGTAAAAGGTAGATATACTAGATATTAATTTTTCTATCAATACTAAAACCCACAAACTTATAACTCATCTTAATTATACTTTTAGTGTTAATATATTAATTAATAATTAATTAAATTTAACTATATATATTATATTATAAATAAAAAATATATATTATTTACATAGTTTAATATAAGTTTATCTAAATTAATATTGATTATGATATTAATTGAAATATATATATTTTTAATTTTATGACTCATTTTTGTAGGCTAATGTATAATTTTTATCAAATTATCATTAGGTAAAAAGAATTAAAAGGAAATTATATAAAAATTTTAGAATATTTTTGTTCTTTCATTAAATTTAATATAAGAACTATATATTAGTTAAATGAATATAATTTATTTTGTATGTTTTAATATTAGCAAACCAAGCCAAAACATATTACATATAATCAAGTTATTTAGTGAAATAGCTGATAAGTTTATAATATTATAATATATTAATATCTGAATATTAATATTTATATTCATTTTTGATGATTTAAATTATTAAGATGATTAAATCACTATTTAAATATAATTTAAGGATCTTTACTAATATAGTCAATTTCATTTTACTATTGATTGATTATTTAAGAAATAATAAATACTATTATTAATTCAAATTAAAAAATTGCAGATTTTTCAATTACATGATATTAAAAGTATAATCATAATCTTGAAAATTAAATCACATATTAAATACTTATCAGAATTAATATTTTTAATTTATATCTATTTATTTATCATTATTCTTTTATCTAAATCTTTTTAATTTACAAAAGTTTAGTTTATTTAAAGTTAAAATTAATAGTGATTATCAAAAGTCTTTTATTTTAATATTATTCAAACTAAGCCATAATCCCTTTAAAATAATTAAAGATTATTAAAGATATTATAATAATAATGTTTCATTTTAAATTACTATTGGGTATTATATCTGTTACTTATAAGCTAAAACAAATATTATTCAAAATTTCATTAAATTCAAAGGTTCAATTTTAATTATCATAATTTCTATTTATTTATTAAATATAATATATAACAAAAGATATCTTATTATTTTACCTAGAAGATAATTCAAATTATATAATTTTAAATACAAGAGCATATAATATATATTAAAGTTTTAAGTTATTTTATAAAATTAAAAAAAAGACTTTATAATTAAATTAAAGCTTAATAAAGTCAAAAGTAGCTATAATTAAAGACAACTTACTAAAATATATTTAAATACTAAAATTGTTAAAATAAATATTATAATTAATAAGTAATTACTATAGAATTGAAAAAATAAGAAATTTTTTAATTTATGATTTTTCAAAAAGAGTTATTAGTTTTAAATAAAAAAATATATATAAAACAAATAAAAGAATAAATAGTTTTGAATTATCTATATATATATATATATAATAGTTTTTTGATTAAAAAAATTATTTTTTCAAATTGATTTTTTAATTTAATTGTACTTAAATTAAAAAACAATCATCAAAAGGTTTTTATTTTAATATAAATAAAACTTAACCATAAGCCCTCTAAAATCATTTAAAATCTATAAACTATTGTTAATAATGAAGTATTATTTAAATAAACAATTTTTTAATTGATACATTATTTTAAGATTAGCAAAAACTACCTAAAACCTGTTAAAATCTAGAACACTAATTTTCACTATCATTTTTTAATTATTAATAAAATGAAAAAATATATTAAAAATATCTTTTTATTTCAGTTAAAGAAATATTAAGATAGTTTAATATTAATTATATAAATATTTTATATATATTAAAGTTTAAAATAAAATTAACTAATATAAAATATAAAATAAGTATTATATAATTTAAATAAAGTTTAAAAAAGGATAAAATAGCTATTATTAAACAAAACTTATTAAGATATAACAAAAGACCAAGGCTTTTACAACAAATTATTATAATTAATAAATATTTCATTTTTTTTATAATTTTTACCAAAATATAAATCAAAATATTAAATTAATCTAAATCAACCTCTTTTATAAATTATTTTAATTAAATATTTTATTAATAAATAAATATTAATTATTATAATAGATTATAATAGCATATATTATTTTTAATTAATTCTTAAAAAAATATTAATTAATAATATACTTTAAATATTTTTTTAACTAAAGTTATTTCAAATAGGTATTTTCAATATAATTTGACAAAGCCTATTATTTTAAATAATTATTATAAAATATATAAATCTAAAGTTATAAAAGACTTTGTAATAAAAATTAACTAGATAAAACTATAATATTTATTATATTTCTTATATTATAACCTTCATGATTATAATTGTTTTAGGTAATTAAAAAACTAGCTTATAGGACAAGAATTTTTTTCAAAAAAATTTAATTAATGTGTAAAATATTAAATTTCATTTCTTAATAAAAAAAAACTATTTTTAAGTGTTAGATCTTTGCCAAAAATATTGCATAAAATTATTAAAAATCAAGGAGATTATTAATTTTATATTATATATTTATTTTTGCTTTTTATATATTAAAATATTTATTTTTTCAATTATAAAAAATTCATATTATTTAAATTACAAAGTAATATAAATCTATTTATATAATTTTTTATTTCAATATAATATAATATACTATACTAAACTAAAACAAAGTTTTTTATAAACTCCATTAATGATGGAATTTTTTATAAATTAATAATTATTATAATATATTATTTTAACATATATAAATTTTGTCTAGTTTTTGAAGAAAGATTAAATAATAATAAATATTATATTCTTTTTTGAATAAATATATTTTTAATTTATATTTTTAAAATAAAATAGTTAATTATTATTTTATATAAAAAATTACAAAATATATATAGTTATATTAATCAAATATTTATTAATTCAAAATAATTTGAAAAATAAACATTTAATCATTTCACTAGATTATAACTTATATAATTATAAATGTTTTAAGTTAATAATTAATAAGCTTATAAGAAAATTTTTGTAAATAAATTTAAATTATTTGTGAAACATTAAATTTTAGGCTTTAATAAAAAATAATTAATTTTGAGGTCTTAGAAGTTTGTAAAAAATATAGTAAATGAATATTAATCATAAAACAGAGGATAGAATGTATAATATATATATATATATTTAAGAACTCTATATTAAAATATCTATTTATATTTAATTTCAAAAGAACCTCATTAGTAAAATCCAGAGTAATATTATATAAAATTAAAACAATAATGACTAATATATGATTATGATTTTTTCTTCATTTAAACTTTGCCAAATTTATATTAATAGTATATGATTTTATTTATTAGGATAATATCTAATTTAGAATATCAATATATATTAGGTTTCCGAAAAATTTTTTTGGAAATTAATTAAATAAATTTTAATTGATTTGCAATATTAGAATTAAATAATTTTAATACATTCAAATTAATTTGATTAAATCCAAAGTGATAATGGGTGTGAGTCAAACCCACAATATTTCATAATAATTAATATTTTTTAACCATTACCCTTTATAGAATTAAATATTAATAAGAAGTCTAATTTGAAAAAAAAATTTTAATTATACATTTCAATTGATACTTTAATATTTATTTTATTTGGTGCTCACATATTTGTTAGAGCATCATAATTACTTAATAACATGTTTTATTTAAAATTTATTGTAAAATTTTTCTGAATTATTTACAAAATATATTGCGATAAATCTATATTTATAATTTGTAATAAAATACTTTTTATTTATATAATAATTTCATATCCAAATATATTAAAAGAAATAAAGATTTTAATTTTGATATATAATTGATAAATATTACAAATTATTAACTGCATTACGAAATAAAATAGTATTATATTTACAGGAGCATCTTTTTATTGTTTGAATAACGATACATATATAAATTCTGTTAATAGAAAAAATGATCTGAAAAATTGATGCAAGAGCTCAGGTTTCACTAAAAAATTATGTACTTTGAACGGGTGTTTTTTAATTTGAGTATACAAATATTTATTACTTATTTATCACATCTCAAAATTGAATCCACTAAATTTATATATTTTGGCCTATCAAAATATGAGCTTAAAATTTATAAAACAATTTAAATATGAAAAATGATTCCGCTAATATAAACGTTATACCTAATATAAATTACGGCTTAATAATGAATGAGATTAATTGTTTGGATATATTAATATTAATGCATTTTTGATGATAGAATATCACATAAACTGAAACTTATCAAGTCTTTTTTACAAATATAAGAGTGAATTAATTTTCATTAAGGAGCAAAATGATTAACATAAAATTAAATCAATTAAACCAAATGGTAAATATAATTCGATATTATTCCCATAATAATACACATCTCCTAATCAATAATGAGGATCAATTCAATTACCGTATTCAGCATGGTATTGTGGTTACCTAAATGGCGATCCGCCCGACCAACTTCATCTCGCCATCTATTACCTTATGAAGTTATAACCACAGAATACCTCTCACACCACTTTAAGGGCTCATTTTTCTGAAGACCTAATACACTTCTTTACACAATTTACCGCTAACGAATGGCTTATAAAAGAACTATTGTCGGAATACATTTTCATCATTTTCGGTCTTCTGTGAAGCCTATTAAACCCTTAACAAACATTAATAAAGCACCTTAACCCAAACTACCAAACAAATCACGAGCAAACCTCTCCCTTTCTTATTAGAAACATCCTACTAGCAATCGGTAGAACCACAGTATGCTGATTGATATTACATTAATATTTTATTTCTTTACAGAATTGAAGTAATATCAAATAATCCTACGAAATGATTGAATAATTTTGTCTAAATTGAAATTGTGTTCAAAAATAGTAAAATTTGTCATTTATGTGAACTTGCAATGATTTTGTAGAATTATTTTCGATTAATATTTGAAATAATAAAATTTGTCTAATGAATATTTGGTACAAATTTCTATTTTTACAGTTCACTATGTATACCACAAAATCAAACCTATATTTTCCTAAATTTGATATATTTTCTATATTTTATTCGAATATATTAATAATGTTCGCTTTCAAATTAAATTCAATATATAATGTAATATTTTTAATTAATATTATGCTATTATTTATATCAAAACCATTATTCAAAAATTCTTATGTATTTAAAAATACATTTTTAATAAAGTAATTAATTTTAAGATAATTGGGTTAAATCTAATTTAATGTTTTACATAATTATAAAAACAATATCAAATTTTTAAAAAACTTAAAATACTAACTTTGTATAAAATATCAAAAAAATTTGAAAACTAGACACTTTAAACCTTTTCAAAACGGCCTCCATTTAACTACATAACACTACTATTGTCAATTTGTCCTTTATTTCCAAGACATATTATAATGAAATCTCATTTTAGTTATTTTAATCAAAGAAACAATAAAGTTAGACTAGTCTTTTATAAAATGGTTGAATCAATAAATCAATTATATATATATATATCCCAAACAATAATACAAAATTATTTTTTAATATATAATTATAGCCTTAATTTAACTTTTTTACAAATCTATATATAATTATTTCAAAAGAGTAAAGCATTCATATATTACATATATATTTGCCTCATATGTCATATCTTTTCTTCAGTTACTTGGCCCTCCAATAAAACCAGTCAATTAATTAATGATTTGTATATTAAATTTATGCATTTGATGAAAAATCCAACATAATATATAAATCCAATTGATACCATAATATTTCAGTTGAATTCCAATTTGTCAAAATCCATTCTTATTAATCAGTTTACTGATCATTTAGAATATCTTACTCTGACAAACTAATATTTTTTAATTTATTCATTCACCTTTATAATGAATATATATTTATAATGCGGCAAAGAAATCAATTAAGTTGTGCCGAATGCAAATGGAGGAAAATAAAATGTAATAGGATGCAACCTTGTTCCAATTGTTTTAAACATAAGAAATATTGCTGCTATGTGAAGAATACTGGAAATAATAATGTAATGACAGCTTTGACTGAATTTGACTGTGAGGAAAATCAAATTAGCGAGTACCAATTGAAAAGTTTGAAAAGAGTGGAGATGAAGTGGCTCAAATTGAGATATACATTGCAAAGGCTCATTGATTGGTCGCAAATTGACCCCAATATCAATTCAATTATGGTAAAATATTTACTTTTTATTCCAGAACTGTTATACTAATATAATTAATTAGTCAAATTTAAATTTTGATCTTTACCAAAATTTGATTGGTAAAACAAAGCCTAATATGTTTATAATACCTAAAAGAATTCCTCTACACAATGATTCAGTACCTCACAAAATTCAACAGTTATTAGAAATCTTAATTGGGATGAGCTTTAAGTTTTCTTTAGTATGCCCTGTTTCAGTAGAAACCATTCAAGAAATATATAATCAACTTGGAATGAATTCATATTTAATTAATTGCATTGCTGCTAGTATGCTGCCTAAATACATGTTGTTGACTGGTAACACTAATCATCTAGACCTTTCCAACAATGTATTTTACCTCAAGGCATTGTATTTGTTAAACTCGAATTCAACTTCTACCAGAGAGATTATCCTTGGTTCGGTGTTTTTGATGCTACTCGAAATAAGTCACGGGAATTTATGGTCATGCTTTATTCATTTGGGGAAATTTTCAACGTAATCAAAATATATGAAACATAGTCATAAATTTTATTAATGATTGATATAGAAAATGCTTGGAAGTGGGATGTAATCGCATTGATCAAAATCACCATCTAAGTCCAATAGATATGTTTGATTTACAATCTGTTGAACTTAGAAATGCTTGGTGGTGTCGTTTATCAGGAGAAATGACAATGTCTGTTACTTATCTAAAGCCGTTGCATCTGAAGTCAAATCCTTTTGAAACTCATATACCCCATCCAAAACTCAACTTCAATCCGGGTCCTTACTATGCAACATGTGATCTGAATATATTCCAAGAGCAACCTTATAAGACAACTATTTATAACTCAATCCCTCATTTCAATGCGCTTGCTAAGCTAACTTGGCTTTGTCAATCTCTGTGTCCAATGATCGATATATTTCTGAGCTTTTTTAAAACCGATTCTAGTCTAATCGATCAAAAGATAATGACTCAAGATTTTGAAAGTCTCTATCCACATATATTTGGAAGAAATTTGGCCGAATTTGATTTAAATAGGTATGAATCTCAGCTCCTTGAAGATCCTGAGCGCTATGCAAACACTACAATGCTGATGGCTATATTATTATTTAATTCATTCCACATCTTCTATTTCTTACTACTTTTTAAATACCTCAATCAAATTAAATTTAAAGAATTGGCCATAACTCGTAAAAAACAGGCAAAAGTATTATGTCAAGACTTTATCGAATTTGTTCGACGAACTATGCAATTACCAGGATATCCAGAGCCGGAAATTGATTTAACTCAGTACTATATCAGTTGTCCTCTAATTGCGCTCATTTTATTGCATCTCATCAAAGTATTTCTCCCTGTGGAAAGTTCAGAAGATGTAGAAATACTAGAATTCTTCGTTGAATTAATGTCTCAATTTGCAATGTTCAATCCAAGTGCTGAAATTTATTTACTATGGTGCAAATCTCAAATTAAAACTAATGGCAAATTTCAATTCAAATCTCAACAAGATATATTACCGCCTAATAGAATTATGGTGAAGTTGCTCCAGGAGAGGTGGTGAACACCATTTAATATTAATGATTAATTTTTAATATTAAATATTAATATAAAAAATTTGCTTGAATTACACTTAATTATTTTTCCACATTTGTAATATTTGATTGTTTCAAATTTATTGATTACTATTAAATTAAAAATTTTGAAATTATAAAATTCATTATATAATAAACTACTATCAGGTTTTTTATTCAACCTTATAACTCTCTCTAATACACTTTGCAATGCTAATTATACAATTTGACATATTCATTGTTTATCGTATATATTGATAATATTAAAAAATCACAC
Organism: Conidiobolus incongruus B7586; assembly: GCA_000697335.1. Classification (NCBI taxonomy): domain Eukaryota; kingdom Fungi; phylum Entomophthoromycota; class Entomophthoromycetes; order Entomophthorales; family Conidiobolaceae; genus Conidiobolus; species Conidiobolus incongruus. Next base: position 1,718 of record JNEM01007077.1, on the reverse strand, counting down.
ATATCTTATAGGTCAATTGTCTTTAAAAGATATTGATTATTGGTTTTTTAAATCTTTTTTCCAAAAATTCAGAAAAAATTATTAGGTGATCGAAAATTTAATATACAAAATATAATCCAATAAATATCATACAGCTGATTCGTTAATGTTATTATCAATAATATATTCCTCAAGTCATAATTTTCTTGCTTATTATAATTTTACCGACTTTGGTTAATAGGATTTTTCTTGTTTTTTCAGTATCTTTTCCACTCCCATATAATCAAAGATTAATAAACTAAATTAGTTACGTGTTATCACTTTATATAGTAATCTGAAATTATTCTATTAATTAGTTATACAGACTATTAAATATCAATATGGTAATGATAACTCATATAATTCAATATAGATATTGGAATAATAATACATTCAAAATTATATATATTAGTTTGGGAAGAAAAAATGGCAATTTTTCAATTACTTTTCAAACATATTGTTACTTTTAAAGAATCAATAATATTCAAAATATATAAGAGAACTAATTCTTATAATATATATATATATATATATATATATTCAAAACTATTCTTTGATTATAACACTTTTAATTTAAAATTTAATGTTTAATTCTATCATTTATAATTTAGATAAAATTATTCAAATTTTTTTTATTTTGGTTTTATTAAAGTTCAACTATAGATACTAAAATAATTCAAGATTGAATAGAAAATTATGAAGATAATGTTTAATTTATATTTATTATTTATTATTTATTATTATATATAAAATTTTAAATTTAGAAGTAATAATTTTAAAAAATATTTATAAATTTATATAATTAATTCCTATTATTAATTTTATATTAATTAATAATATAAAATAGTTTTTTAAAAAATTCTTTTTAATTTTAGCAAAGAAATTATCTAGGTCAAAAATAATTATTAAATAAAAATATTACATATATTAAAATTTAATCTTGTATTTATTAAAATTAATATTAAATAAATACCTTTTAAATTAAATAAAGCTGACAAAAGAATTAAAGTTTTTATATCTTAGTAAAACCTATTAAAATATTATCAAAATCAAAGATTTTTATAATAAGATATTATAATTAAAAAATATTGGATTTTTATATATATTTTTTATCTAGAAATAAAGTGAGATATTTGGTTAAGCTAAAATAATCCTATTTAAAAATATCAATTAATAAATATTTTAATATTAGGTTAATTTAATGTTTATAATAGATTATAATATTATATAAATTTTTATCTACAGTCTAAAGGTTATCAATTAATAATCAGTCTTATATTTTATTTAAAAAATTTTTTTCAAAGTTATATCTTAGTTATATATTATAAATATTGATTATTTAATTTAATAAATATAAAATATATAAAAGTAGATGAATAAAAATTATACATATTTATTAATCAGCAAAAATTATTAATCCAATATATTCACCATATTATAACATATATAATTATAATAATTTTGGGTAATTAAAAATTATATTTGCAAAGAAATAAAATTTTACTAATAAGTTAAATTAATTTAATAAATATCAAATTTCTATCCTTAATAATGAATAATTTTTAAATATCAAATCCTTAATAAAATTATAATAAATATTATTTAATAATAGAAGATAAAATGAAATTTATATTATATATAGATTTTTATAGATATTTCATTAATATTGTAACTAAAATTAATTTGCAAAAATTATTTTC
>JNEM01007074.1:0-12905 GCA_000697335.1 Conidiobolus incongruus B7586 | reverse complement strand
ATATTAATTAAAATATATATATTTTAATCAAACCAATATTAAATAAAATAGATTAGGAAATAATTATCTTAAACGGAGAAATTTAATAAATAGTTAAAATATCAAATATACCTATTAATTGAAACTAATATTTTATATTAATAATAAATTAAATATTTTTATATATCTATATTTATCTATTTGTCTATTTATCAATCTGAAATTGATATTTTAATATTGAATTTAAATATATATAACTTAATTAAATTTCACTTAATATTATAAAACAAAGAAATAATATAATGATGTTACATATATTAATATATAATAATAAATCTCAATTAAATAGTTTTATTAAACTTAATACAATCAATTTTTACTTATAAGATTATTTTTGTATAATATAATTATATAGTTATATAATTTCAATATACAATGATATTATAAAAATAATTATTAAAAAATTCACCTATCAAAATAACTTATTATGATAAACATCATTTTTTTATTTAAATTATGGATTAGCATTAAAATTTAATTATTATATATCAATTTATATTGGAAATTGATATTTAATTAATTTTTATATTTAATATATATTAAAATTAATAGATTTAAATAATTTTATTAAGATTGATTTAAAATTTATTAGAGAAAAAATAAAATAAAAAATTTCTTTATTTTTAGCTCAATATTAATATTTTATATAAATAATTCAACAATATTTTTCAAAATTTTTTAATCGTTTTGAAAATACTATTTAATAAGTTTAATAAGGTATATCTTTGATTTTATAGCATTAATGAAGTTTATAATACTGAATCAATATAATAAGATAATTTTATAAGTGGGAAACATAGTAAATGGAAAGTAATTGATATATTTAAATAGAGCTAGAATTTGTTTTATTATAAATTCATATATTGTAATTTAATTTATTAGTATAGAAATTAAAAAATGGCAAATTTTTAAATTTTTTATCTTTTAAACATATTATATATTTTGAAAGATTTTATATATATATATAATATATAGGAAAATAAATATTTTCAAATTATATATATATATATTTAATTTTAATTATTTTTTTATTTAAATATTTTTATTTTAAAATTTATATTTAAATTTATTTATATTTAAACTATATTATGATTATCAAAAGATTTTCATTTTTGTATCTTTAAAACTTAATTATAAATCCTCTAAAATCATTTAAAACTTGTAAACAACTTATAGAGATAGTGTTTTATCTAAAACTACCATATATTGTTAAATTTATGATTTTAAAGCTAGAAGAGATATTATTCAAAATTTACCAAAATTTAAAAGATTAATTTCTATTATCATTCTTTTATTTACCAATAAAGTAAAGAAAAATATAAAGAAATACCTTTTTATTCTATTAAAGAACTATCAAAGTATTTTAATATTAATTATATAAGCATATTATATTTATTTAAGTTTGAACTTAAATTAATTAATAAAAATATAAAATGGATATCATATAATTTAACAGAAACCTAATAGAAAATTAGAGTAGCTATAGCTAAATTAAACTTATTAAGGTATAACTTAAAACAAAGGTTTTTACAATAAATACTTATAATTAATGAATCTTAGATTCCTTTATATAATATTTTACCTAAAAATAAAATAAGATATTAGGTTAAGCTAAATCAATCCCCTCTATAAATTTTAATAAATAAGTATTTTAAATATAAGTGAATGTTAATTGTTATAATAGATTATAATGATATATAGTTTTTTATTTAATACCTCAATGAAAATCAATTAATAATAAGTTATATATTACATTTTTAAATAAAACAATTTTTAAATGATATTCTCAATATAAATTGAATATACCTATAATTTTATATAATAATTATAAAATATATAAAGTTAAAGCTATAAAAGATTTTTTATATAAAAAAAATTAGAGGGAGTTACCACATCTAATATATTCACCTGATTATAACCTATATAATTATAATTATTTTAGATAATTAAAAAAACATCTTACAAGAAAAAAAATTCCTGCAAACAAATTAAATTTATTTATAAAATATTAAATTTCAGTTTTTAATAACAAGAACTGTTTTTTAGGTATTAGAAGCTTACCAAAAGTATAGAAAAGAGTTATTAATAATAAAGGAGGCTATTAATTTTATATTATTCATTAATTTTTATATATTATTTATTAATTTATTTGTTTAATTTTAATCTTAAAATTATACCATTATTTAATTTCTACACTAATAACTTAAATATTTCATTCAATAAAATTACATAAAAACTTTATAATATTCTAAATACCCTTTAAAATATTCAAAACAATTTTGTTATATCAATAATATTTTTGATTTCTAATTATAATACTATTATTAGAAAATCTGAAATTTGGAGTATATCTCAAATTATTTCAATCAGATGGAAATAATTAAGTTAGGATTGATTTCAAATATGAAAAATATAAAATGTGATTGTTGAAATTACAAAGGAATTATTATTATAATTAGACTGTTTCATAAAGAAAATTAAAATCTTGGGTTAATTTCTGTACCTAGGCGAAATTTATCATCATCATAACAGTGGATAATCATAAAATATAAAATACCATAACTAGAAAAAATAAATAAATCACTATATACTATTTTTGGGTGAAATGTTTGATATATTAATTACAATTTAACATATTTAATTATTATTTCAATCACTATATCAATTATTATATATATGTATACTAAAATTTCAAATTGAAAATTAATGTATGAAAGTCATGATTGAATTTAAAATGATAATTATAATTTGCCATTTAAAATTAGGACAATGAGAACACTGTAAGGATAGTGAATCAATTCAATAAATCATGTAAAACTATAAATATATCTCATGTTTATGAATTATAGCAAAATTCTCAATACTGTTATAATCAACTCAAATTCATCGAACTTCAATTTTGGAAATATTCCTATGGAAAAAGTAAACTATGTACTTGATATTATTTAATCGATAAAAATTAAGGTTTTGGAAACTCAAATATTTACCTTCAAAAGCTCTAACTAAACTCAACGTATGATAACACTATTAATTTTGTGTTAGATGAGTTTATAATTATAATAACAAGAATTTTATATTCGTTAATTTCAATTTAATAATTTGTAAATGTTGAAAAAACAGATTATCAATCTAACATTGTAAAGCATACGAATTTCATGCATCGCAATGTTAATTGGCTCATTCCTTAATTAGCATTAATTAATTAAATGGGTTGATAATTATTGTAAACAATGATATAATAACAGAAGTATTAAAAAAAGATTATACAAAACTAGTTTGATATCATTCCATGAATTTTAAAACAAATTAGAGAATATAGCGCCCAATCAAAACTGTTGTGTACCAAGGCACTGAAAGTAAAAATGTGATTGTGATTCACCTTGACCAAACTGCTGAATGTTTAACACTTGCTGCTACTAACTGAGAAATAAAGTACAGTTGCAAAATTGGTGGAAGCTGTAGAATCAAGGGATTTTTACCGATAACAAGTATGAATTTGTAATAATACCATTTTACAAAGGAGGAATAAGATGGATATGAGAGAATAAAACAGGTAGAATTTTAAAAAATATATGAAATTAAAGACTGGCAAATTTGAATTATATTTTGAATAAAATAATGAATCAAAATCAGTTAAATCTAAAGATTGAAAAAAAAATTTCCAATTTTAAACATATATTTATTAGTAATATAAATTAAAAATTTGAATAGTTTGTTTTAGTCTTTATAAAAATATCATCGGATCTAAAGTTTCTAACTGTAAATAAATCACCAAAACTGAAACAGTAACGCACCGAATTGAATGCAGACATGAATATGATTCTAATTAGTTTGATGGCAATAGGTTAGGAGTAATATGTCATAATCCTCGTAATCTTCTATGCTCTCAATAAATTCTATAAGAAATCAGAAATTAATTCATATTTGGTAAATTGTACTGTTGTTGTATGTTGCTACATTATCTGATATCGAGAAAAAACGATCTCACCAATTGAACCTCAAAGATAATATTTTTAATTTTTGTGCTTTGAAACTATAAAGCAGTCCTAATAATCAAATGCTGGAGTTGGTACAGGGCATGTCAATTTTAATTTGTTTGAAATTACAATATGATTATTGTTGAAAACGATTGAATCATTTATAAAAGATTATAAGTTGTATTTTTCAATAGAAATTTGATTGAACTGACTTTTATAGAACGTACTTAAAATTTAGATTAAACTATTTGAAAAATTTACTCACGTCCCAAAGTTGGATCCAAGCGTAACCCAGAGTGAAATGCGAGGTAGATGGTAGAGAAGTTTATCTTCTGAAATAGTAGCCTCTTTATTACCCCTGCAACCTGTTAATTATGATTCTAGTCTCATATAAATATAAATCCCACATCCCAAATTCAATTTCAATCACTGTACACTCAATTCGGTCAGCGATAGCAATGTTTATAGAGATGCTTTCAGCTGTTCAGTCTACTAGATTATCTCCAATTTCGACAGCTACCTCAAGTTTAGTTTTTAATCCATCTACATTGGCAAAGCCCTAAACATGCACCTCAAAATCTTCAATGATATCTCTGACCAGGTGGAAACTTACCACACATTGAGGTACAAATACTTCCCCTTGTTTACATCAGTGAACGGCAAGTTCGGCATCCTATGACTGATGCAGAAAACAAAGTCCAATCTCGAATAGTATACAATTGCTACGACCCTGTTATCGTGTGTGTTATTTGCAGTCATAATGGTGCTGATATACCCGACCGAAAGCCACCCAAAATGGAGTTTAACAAGAGTCCAAATCCGACAAAATTCTTATCCAGGTAAAAACCCACACTACAAAGATCTTAAACTTTATCCAGAGTACGGTCTTCCTCTCAAGCTCTCCCACTTTAGATACTGATCTGACTGGCCATTATTTCAATTCGTAGCCATCACCATTGTTTACTTTCAAATCACCAAAGTGTTCGTCCTGGTAAGGTCCGCAATCGACCTTGAGCATCTCCAACCCATTGCAGCTACCATTCAAAGATACACAATCATTATTTTGGTATATGAATGTTGTTCTGATCAAGTCTAACAATTCATCATGGGAAACTGACAATTGACATTCCTGGGTGAAGAAATCTGATGATAAGATGATAATAGGATTATTACGCCAGAATTCGTAATACTCGTAAATTATTATATTGTTTTAAGACAACATCATATGGCTTTTATCATATATATCAGATTTTTATATTTATTGGTAATTAATTAAAATAATTTTGGTCACAGTTCATTTATCAGTGACAGTTTAATATAGTATTCTGTAATTTATATATAATATTTTATTTTTTATTATCTAAATATGATAATATAATAGATATAAACTTTAATAAGAAATATAATTATATATTATGATTACATTACAATTATTTTATAGTTTTATCTTTATAAAATCATAATATATTCAATGATAAAATTGCCAAATTTAAAGTATAATTTGAGATTTTTAATATTTATTTCATTTAATAATTTTAATCTTTTTTAAAAATTTATAAAGTTTTTAAATCAATCTATCAATTTTTTGACTTGAATAGTTAGAAGAGTTAAAATAGGACTATTGTTCCCCTTAGAGACTTATATCTATATTAATGATCACTAAAATTATATTAATTCTTTTTATATCAATATATTTCCTCAATGATCTTTATATTCAATAGAATATTAAACATTTCAATTTATAGTTTTGACAATTTATTAATAAGGTTAATAATATTTTTTATGATCTTTAATAATTCTTTAATTTCAATTTTTTTTTAATTTTCTAAAAAAATATAATTTTAGATTTTAATATATAACTCCATATTTATATTAACCTTGAACTTACTAAGTAATTTAGTTTTAAAGTTAATTTAATCAAATAAATAGAATTAGTTTAACCAATAAGCATAGTTTCTTTACTTTTTCTTATTATCTCATTATTCTATTCTGACTTTTCCATTAATCATTATTTGCTTAAATTTAAAAATCCTTTATTATAATTATTATTTAATTAATATTTTCTAAAATTTTTTTAATATAATTATATTAATTATTTCTGTCCAAATCATAAAAATAAGCATCAATATATTCAATTCCTTATGTCACATCTGATTTAAGACTTATTATATATTATCTTACCTTTATCACATATTACCTTTATATAATTAAAAGTTATTTGGATTATTTAAATAAAAATATAAAAAAACTTAAGTATATATAATATGATATTTAATTCGTTTGATAGAACAACTAGTCTATTTTGTTAATTTTAATTTTTATTTAATATAATATATTATAAAAAATATTTTAAAAAAAATTATTTATATTTATATATAATTAATACTAAATAAAAAAGATATTCAATAAATTTACCTGAATTTCAATATATTGAATATTAAATTTTAGAATATATAGATTTCATTTATATTTTATATATTAAATATAATAAAGAGTTTAAACTCTATAATTTTATTCAAAAAAAATAATAAATATCTGATTCAATATAAAGGTATATAAAAGCAATACAAAATTTAAAAAAAAATATAAAATAATGAATAAAATTTGAGTTAGTGATTTTATTAACTTATTTCTAGTAAAGATAATTAATATTATATTACTTAAAATAAAAAAATTAAAATAGATTTTATATAAAACTATTAATTATATCTGATTCGTTCCTCTATAATATCTAGATAGCATAGAGCAATATATTTATATAATGTATTAATATTATCCATTATTAAAAATAATTCTAAGGAATATAAAATATCAAAATAAAATTATATTATATACCAAATAGATTTATATATTAAAAATATTTATTTTGCTTAGTAAAAATTTATCATATTTAAATATTTAAAAATTAAATGAATAATGAATAAATATTGAATAATATTCTATATTCAATAAATAATTAAGATCACTATGTAAATTTATTAAATTATTCCATTTTTATTTTAAAAATATAAATATCGAAATTTAATATATTTTTTTAAATATAATCTCTACAAAATTTATTATTTTTTTTCTAATAAATTCAATTACTATAGAGAAAATATTAAGTTATATAATTAATATCATTAGGGGATAAAATCAATAAAATATGGTAATAAAATATATATATATATATATTATATAAAAACAATTTTCTATACCCTATAAATCTTTATATTTAAATTGGCTCTTTTAATATATTTCTATTATTATATTCTTAGATATAATTTATTTACTTATTAACAATTAAATTCAAATAAATTAATAAAGTTCAAAGGTTATATTATTATTATTATTATTATAAAATAATAAATTTTAATTAATATTTTAAAAACTTTACTAAATTATTATATTTTAGGCTATTTTCAACTAAAAGATTTATATTATTTATTAATAAAATTAAACAGGGTATAAGTGATATAATTTTAAATTAATATCAATAATATTATGTAAAAATATTTATATTAAATTTTTAAACGTTATAATTTTCAATATTTATTTATTAAATATAGCTATATAGTTTTATAATATTAAAAAAATATTTAATTATTAATTTAATTAAAAAATATTTATAAAAACTTTTTATATATTTTTTTGTTAATTTTCTTATATTAAAAATATTTAATTAATTTATTTTTTAGTTTATTTAATATTTTTTTTCAAATATTTATAATGATCATATGGATTATAATGATTATTATAATTAAAGTATGATATCAGATTAATTGAACTTATTTTGACTCATTTAAATTTAATTTTTACTTGAATTAACATTTTGAAAATTAATATCTTTCACATGTTTTAATTTTGGTAATTTTTTTTGAATATTATGTATTCAAACTGATGCAGATCATAGTTATTGTGTTTCAATATGTTTATATCCTAATTAATGTTGATTAATCAATGTAAAAATTAATATGTATTTAGGATTAATTTGATAGCCAAGTTAACTCCTAATTAATTGAATTTTTAATTAAATGAATCATTCATCTAAATTTGAAATTTAATATACTATTTTAATCAAAGTCCAAATAATTATAAATTTAGCTAAAATATATTAGTAAATTAATAAAATATTCTGTGAGAGAAATGCATATTATATATATATATATATATATATATATATATTAATTGATATTTTAATCAACATTGATACATTAATATTAATAATATATTTAAAAATTTATCAAGTATAAAAAATTATTGTTGATTCAACATTAAATTTGGTTTTACTTCAAATGGTTAAATTCGGGTAAAAATTCACTAGTTATAAAATTTGAAATTCAATATAGTTTAAAATATTTTACAGTTTTAAACACTTGAATGTGATACTTAGAACATCACAAATTCTGATTTGGTTACAAATAAACGGACCATAATTAGTTTAATAACCAGAATATCGTAAGTGTTTTGGAACTTGAAAGTGAAAAGATAGTTTCTCTTCATAATATCTTGATAAATTTAAAATTATTTTAAAATTAAATACTTTTGATTAATACTATTACAAATTTATTATGTTTACCAATTCTCCCTCAACAATCCAATAACCATAGTATTATCAGTTTTCTGAACTTTGGAGAAACTGAACTGACCGTTATGCTTGATAATATGCTGACACCATTCGAAGTAAAGTTCGTAAGCTGAACTCAATATTGAATACTTCTGAATGATCGCTGCTATAAGCTTCAAATTGTCCAGATCGCTGGAGGATTGTACAGGGACGAAAGCTTTTGTAAGTTGAAGAAGAATCACTGGGATGATTTGAGAACTGATGTAGTAGTCAGTCATATCGATTGTGGGCATTGGATAGTTGGGTAGAAGAATCGTGTTTTTGATAAAGCTGAGTAAATTCATAGCATGGGTTTTGGCTTGATGCAGTGCTGCGTTGGAGTGGCCCAACTGGTTGAATTCTTTGTCCAACTTACTTTCAATTAAGCAAGAAATGACGTTCAGACCGTGGTAAGTCACACATGATGTCAAATGCGCAGATGTTGCGTAAAATTCTGGATTAGACTGCAGTTTCTCCATATACATAGGTAGTCCGAATTGACCATCGACAGATGCGAACAGAGAGAAGTACTTGTACTTTAAATCCTGGTAAATATTCACCTGGTCTGGAATATTCGTATAGAATTTCAAGTACATATTCAAAGCTTTGCCAATGTATACAGCAAGACAGGTAAGTTTGGCATAGCTATTGAAGTTGGAGTGGATTTGGTAGTAAGAGTCAGTGAATGAGTGATGATGGTTAAATTCTCCGTCGTTGAACAAATCAAATGGTGATGGGCTGAAATTGAAGTGAGGATGCGGAATTTGCGTTTGTCTTGGACTTGGCTCCATGTTCACAGGTCGGAGAAATAGTAAGGACGCTACAGCTTCTGAAGCTAAACATCCCCACCATCCGTTTCGTATTTCACTATGACTAATTGATGGATCTAACTTGGGGATTTGTGAGAAATTCTCGTCCAAACAGTGTAATCTCAATTCTAAGCATGTACTATAACCATATACTGGATTAATATAAATCAATTAACTCATTTTTAAAAACTTACGATGTGAGCTTTTGCAAATGAATTAAAGCGCTTAAAATATTTCCAAACTGTAATTCCAGCAGCAGTAGAGAAGGAGAGCCCCAAACCAACTCCATAGATGGGGTATTTGGATTATTGAATAGATGCAAAGCTCTCAAATAAAAGATATTATCAGCGAGTTCTAACCTCTCCGATCTTCCTCTTAGTATGAGATAATGAGGTAGCATACAAGCTGCGAGAGCCATAACCAAGTACGAATTAATACCGGATTTGGTATAACACTTTTGAATTGTATCGAAAGATACGGGACACATGATACAGTAGTCGAAGCTCATAGATACCAAATCGCTGAGGAGTTCATTCATTTGAGGATTCACGTCGGGATGATGAAGTTTGGATCTAGGTCGAGTCTTTACAACTTTTTTAGCCACTTGAGTCCCAATGGTATTTTCGTAAAGTTTAAAATCAAAGCCACTCTAACTAGTTTTTAGTATATAAATTCTAACTATGACTATTCATAAAACTTACCAACAACATTTCAATTTTAGGATCTACCATACTTTGATTCACTAATTTATTTAAAGTATAATTCAAACCAGCCAACCTTCTCTCCAATTTCAAATACTTGTTAAACCGATATCTGCTCAATCCCCCCAAATTTAATTTATCGCCACCGCCATTGAACGGCATCAGTTCGAACTGGAAGTGGGTCTCTGTCAGCGTCCCATTAGTCAACTCCTTCCAACCATTGTCCAACTTAACCTCCTTCTTCACGTAGTAGCAGTAACTGTTGAATTTTTCGCAATTGGTACAAGGCGATCCCCTATCGCACTTGATTTTTCGACGAGTGCATTCGCCACAACTTTGCTTAGATCTCATTTTGATTTTCTTAATTTAAGATTAAAAATGGTTTGATAATTGTCAATGCTTAAGTATTTATATCATAAATTTTAAATAAAAAAATTTTTTTATTAAATTATATAAATGCATTGATTAAATTTAATTAAATAATAAAAGTATTAATTTAAATTTCGTTGATTGGTTTATTTTTTATTAAAATTGCATAATCTAAAGTACAAAAAAAATGGTTTTTGGTTTATTTCCAAATTTACTATTTTATAAATCTTGATAAAATTGATAGTCATATTTTTTTCATTTTTAGATAGTACTTAAATAAGAATTGAATTATAATTTGTAGTTTTTAAGGGTTTATATCGGACAATTATTAATAAGACTGTTGAGTTTCAAGGGAAATAAAGCATTTGCATATGAATTTGTGAGATCATATGAATATTGTACAGAATCTTTGCAACATAGAGTTTATTGGCAATCAGTTGTCCTTTTGAAAATTTCAATTCAAAAACTCAATATAGGTTTCATTCTAACTTCAAAAGCATTTATATGTTTTGTTAATTAATTATGAATCAGTGTTTATGATTCTATTTCAAAATTGCTGGTATAATAATAAAACCAAATATACTAATGATATTATTCGAAATTTAGTCAATATTTTCCTTACTAGACTATCGGAAATTTATGGATTTTGCCAAGTTGCATTGATCTTCAAGAGCTCGAATTTGAATCATTTATTGTTTAACAATTTAAGATTATTTTAATCAAAAGATGATATGTGAGATAATAATATAAGAATCTAATTATCATATCATGAACACACTTTGAAAAAATATGTCATGAAAAACAATATATTCTTGCTTTGCATTGTTTTGTAACACAATATATAGATTTTCTTTCATACCTTGAATGAAAATAATTTGACAGTTTTATTGGATAGTGTTTTTAATTATAATAATATTAATAATTTTTATAACCAAAATTCACCGTGATATTATATATATATATATAGAAATTTAAATAGTAGCTTTTAATATACAGGGATACTATGAAACAGTAATATTTCAATAATATTTTTATATATATTCAAACCAACAATGCTGTGCTTACAAAACTGGTAAATACAAACGTGTAATGGCTGTATTAATTAATCCTCAATTCAGATAATTAACCAGTTAATTATAAGTATTTAGTTATATAATATTTTATTCTTTTGATTCTAATTTCTAATATATATATATCCAAATCTAATTATTTTTAGTATTATATGAATTATAACTATTATTTTAACTCCAGACATGAATATGAAACATTCTACTCCACTAACTTTACTGTTTGCTATAATGAAAAAAGTCCAATTTTTAACTTTTAATCAGTAATCAAATCTTATAAAATTCTATTTATATACCTATATAATTTAATTCATTAATTTAAATTCCGCTATTAAGTATATAATTAATGAAAATAGATAATATTGATTTGATATATTGTGTTAATTAGGGGGATAAACCAATTTATATTTAGGCAAAAATATACATAATTACAATGGATTTAGGCACAATAATTAATAATCCATTATATTGATACTCATTTCCGAATATATATTCTATAAATAAATTCATATTTACTTAACAATACTCAAATTTGTTCCCGTTAACTAACTAATTAACTCAATTTTGTAATTACACATATAACACATGATATTCATTTAATTATCATTTTGATATATGATTAATTTTAAATAATATCTTTATGTTGATAGTGATCATATGGAAAAATAAAAAAATTGAAATCTATTAATACATAATAAAAATTATAGTACAAATGATATAACTGAAATTATTGCATTAAATAATATTTCTTTTTATAATATTTGATTAATTTGCAAATATTATTTCAACATAAATATATTACTTAATTATATAGATATTCCTCTTATTTATTACAAAAATATTCTATTATTGTCTAATTTAAATAAAATATTAATTTGGAAAGAAAAATATGGCAAATTTTTTACTATCTTATTTTTCAAATATAATGCTAATTTTAAAAATTAATTATATTCAAAATTAATAATTTTTATTAATCTTGTTAATATATATATTTTCTAATTAATTTTCAATTAAAATACTATTAATTGAAAATTTAAGGTTAAACTTAATCACATATAAATTAGATAATGGTTATCAGAAATTTATTGTTATATTATTATTAAAACTCAACCATAGACGTTATAAAATCATTTAAAATTTACCAATAGCTTATAAAGATAATATTTTATCTAAATCTACCATTTATTATTAGATTCACCATTTTAAACCTAGAATAGATATTATTTAAAATTTACTCAAATATTAATAATTAATTTTTATTTTTACTTTGTAATTCATTATTAAAGTAAACTATTTATTAAAAACTATTTTTTTATTTCAAATAAAGAATAATTTAGGGAATTTAATATTTATTATAA
>JNEM01007072.1:0-16144 GCA_000697335.1 Conidiobolus incongruus B7586 | reverse complement strand
CGGGAATTCAATAAAAATAGGATATATTATTATAATTTATTATAAAATTAATATTTATTTATTAATAAAATATTTATTTAAAAAGATTTATAAAAGGGGTTAGTTTATCTTAATCTAATATTTTGATTTGTGTTTTAATATAGGATTATATAAAAGAATTTAAGATTTATCAACTATAATTATTTATCATAAAAATATAAGTTTATAGTAATATTATAATAGGTTTTATTTAATAATAGATATTTTAACTTTTTTGAGATTTTAGTTAAATTACATAGTACTTATTTTATATTTTTATTTATTAATTTAGATTGAAATTTTAGTATATAAGAATTACTTTTAATTTATATTATATTATTATTTTTATTTACTATATATTAAAATATTTTTTTATTTTATTAATAATTAAAAAAATAATAGTTAAAATATGCTTTTTAAATTTTAACATATTTTAAATAATTTTTTTAACTTTAATATAATTTACTCACCAATAAATAATTAATTTAGGTAATATTTCATTATTAAAAGCTATTTGAAAATCTAAAATAAATTTAGATATTTTTTGGCTAAATTTTATTAATATTAAAATAAAAGACTTGATAATTATTATTTAATTTAAATATAATTAAATTAAATAACCAATTTTAAAAAATGAATTTTTTAATCAAAAGAGTTATTATATATATGTATATATATATATTTAAAACTATATAATTTGTTATTTATTTTGTATATATTTGTTTATTTTAAACTAATGATATGTTTGAAAAATCAGAAATTAAAAAATTTGCCATTATTTTAAATTCATGGCAATAATATTACCATTTATATGTTATAAAGTTTAAATTTTGGATCTAAATTATAATTTTAGTTAAATAATTTCAAATTTAGTTGAATTAAGTTTTTGAGATAAATATTATAATTTGATATTGTGAGTTAAATTCTTTTTATTAATATATAATTTGTTACTCATAAAATTTACATGCAAATAATAAATATAAAAAATAAATTAATAAATTAATGTTTTTATATTCTTAAATTATAAATTGCCAACTGTATTTTTAGTCTTATAATTAATTAATATATACAATTAGTAGCTAAATAAGCGTATAAAATTGAATATCTAAAATCTATTGAATAAGTGAAGATAATTGAATGAAAGCTATATATATCGAGATTAGATAGAAAGAGGTAAAATTATTTTCAATATTAATTTCAATAACTTCAATTTAATTGAATATTTAAAATTTAGATAAAAAATATTATAACAATTAATTAATAACTATAATTCTATTAAATATCCTCACAATATTAATATTAAATGATTATTTGTTATATAAAAAATTAATTTTAATACATAAAATAATAATTAATAGATTACTAACAATAGTTAAATTATATTGAATTCAATTAAAATTTGACAGGATATTTGGATCATTTATTAAAATATAGATTTAATTTAATTTCATGCCTTTCAACCATGATAAAATAAATTGGATCAATTAAAATTATAAACTTTTACAATTAATTATTTAATCAAGTTAACTTAGTTTATGGCGGTTTGGGTATATTTATTTAATACTTAAAAATATTATATTGATTATTGAATATTAAATTTTTTCTTAATCCAGTTCCAAATAGGTTTGATAATATAGTTGTTGACAAAATTGAAGATAGGTGTCCTATATTGCCATAAGAATTTAGCCACTGCAACAGTGATGGAACCCAAGACTTTGAATACTTGGGAAAGGAAGCCTCCAGATTGGCCTGGATTGGATGGAGTAGTTGGAGTGGTATTTCCTCCAGAAGTGGTAGGTGTAGGGGATGTTGGCTTGGGGTTATAGGATGTACTGGGGGTTGTGATGGATGTAGATTGTGGAAATTTGGAAGAGGAGGTGATTGAGGATTTTGTAATTGAAGTGGATGAAGTTGATGTAGGATCTCGAGAGCTGTTTGGAGTGGTACTGGAGACACGATAGCGAGATGTTGATGTTGAAATAGAGGTGCTTTGAGGACTTGAAGAACCGCTTTGAGAAGAGCTTGAACTACTGGATACTGATACTCTAGTAATAGAAGTTGATTGAGAACTATAAGAACTACTTTTAGATGTGGTAGAATAACTTGTTACAGACTGGCTGGTACTAGAAGTAATTTGTCGATAATTTTGAACTCGGAAATTCTCAATTCCTTCAGGTGGATTATCCTTATCAGGTGAAGTATCAAGAGTATCTGGAAGTAATTGGTCAAAACCAAAATCTGATTTATCATTCGATGAAGTGGATTTGTCAGTTTTTTGAGAAAGCAACACCTTATTAGCTTCAGGAACAATTTCGTTACCTTTATTTATTTGATTTGAAGGTTCAACATCCAACATCTTCCCGATATCATCCCAAACACTTTGAATCCCATGGGATGTAATCCCATTAGTAAATAAAATAGCATATAAAATTGATAATGAATGTTTAGATAACAATTTCATTGTTAATCAGTGAAAAAAATGATACAAATCAAAAGCTATGAAATATATCTATATTCCAATAATTATACGCATTATATAGCTTTAAATAGTAGATTCCAGTGTAATGCAATTAAAATACTGCATGAGACTTATGCGAAGATTCGTCCAATAATTCACTTTAATTAAAATCGTTTGTTGATTGTAAAGTTGATTTTGAAGATTAGTGTATACGGTAATCATTATAAATAACATATTAACATATAATTTAATATATCTTTATCTGAAATTTAAAAATATTAATTTAAATACAAATCTAATGATGAAGAATTATTTTTAATATTTTAAATTCCTTAGTTTAGAATATTAATGATATATATTTGTTAAGAATTTATTAATTATTATGCAAAGCATTAATCATCCTTTCAATGTCATAATCAACACTTGAAGATAATAGGGATTAACTGCAAATAATCAACTCTTTAATTTTATAAAAGATTATCTTGTATCCTGATTTGATAATAAGTCAATATAATTTTACAAGTTTAAAAATAAATTCTTGTTTCAAAAAAGTGGTTCAGTCAATCATATTACTTTTAAAATCGTAAAAATCTTCACCAAGTAGTTACAGAATCTGTCTAGTAACCTTCACATTATGTTCGCATCTTGTGTTCAAATATATTATCTCTCAAACTGTAGTGAATTCTTATATATATTCTGCAATTTATTGGGTAAATATGTTGATTTAAAATTCCCAAATACTTGTGTATTGATTTATAGATTGATTGATATTTTTTTCTTTGAAGGATTCAAACTATTTAAATACATTTTCAAATAATCTCAAATTCAAAATTTATATTATTAAATTGGTAATCTTTAAATTCATTTTAAAAATTTATTTTAAAATGAAATTGATTATTATAATTTTTGCTCCAGCACAGCATATTTGATATTTCATGCATTACATTATCAATCAACCTAACATTTTAGTTTATTTATAATTATCATATTTTATGGATATAAATTCAGGCTTAGTTTGTTTTAAAAGCATGCAAATAGGAAGAAGAAAATATTCAAATCTATTTGTTCATATAAAGATAAATATATTTAGATTTTATTTTAAAGTTTATTTCTCATCAAATTTGTAGAAACCTTCTAACATCCATAAAAGGTTTCAAATTATAAATTGGATATATTGAAAATATATGTATATTTGGATAGTTGAAAGCAACCAAATAAGAGGGCAAATATATGAAAATATGTGTGAATAAAATAATTCCTTCTACTTCCTTTTTATTACTTGGTCTCATCAAATTTATATAACTTAGTTTCAATATTAAAAATTCGTATCTTTTCAAGAATTTACAACTGTGAATAATCGATTCATAATATTAGGCTAATCAGAAAGTTTTGTTACCTGCAAAAAATAAAAATAAATCAATTATTTTGGTTAATATTCAGTATAATTTCATATTTAGTATTATAATTGGTCTGAAGTCATGTTAGAAAATATCCACCCATTGACCAATAAGAAAATATACTATGCATAGTAACAAATGAAACTTCAAAAGACATAATATTGAATACTTATTCTTTCAATTATTAGTAAAAATTTTAATCCAAATATTGTGTCGGGTCGACAAAACTTTTTGGCTCAACTAATTTAATATTGTTTAAGGTATTCTTGGTTTATATAACATAAACTAATAATAATTATTATTTTAATTTTATAATTTTTAATATATTTTTAAAATTTCAAGTTTCAAGACTCTTGAATTCAATTTTGAACTCATTGCTTACTTTATGAATAATATAATTGAAAGTTTCTAAGATTATTTAGAGTATTATTTCAAATTTATTGGTTGAGTATGCTTGTCTCGGAGAGAAGTAATTCTGATTTACATGTGTCTACAAGCGTTATTAACTATTCTTCGACAATTTCTTAATGGAATTGTGAAAAGAAAAAATTACCATAAGAGCTTTAAACAATTGTAATTTTATTCAAGGTTATAATGAGTCTAAGAGATAATGGTTATAAAATTTTTATATTATTAGAGTGTAATGAGAAGATTATATAAGTGATCTTCAAGAGACTCCATTAAGTCATCATACAAAACTAAAGATATTGGTCACTTAATATATTCTTTGGTTTATGGATTGAATAAGTTCACGTTTAGACCGGTTAGCCATATTCAAAACTGTATGCATAAAATATTGCATTAAATTAGTATGCGACAATTTGAATGAAGTAAATTATTGAAAAATAAAAAATATAAAAATATTTGATATATTCAAATTATTATTATACAATGCACATTCAACAGTTTTATAATAAAAAAAGTTTAATAAACTCCGAAGAAATTGAAATTTCTACATCTACATTAATTTCTGACCAGACTAGTATAATACAATTCATAAACTATCACAACCACAAACATTATTAATAGAATGCATGCTTTATGATAATTATTAATTGAGCTGAATATAGATATATTTGTTCCAATATTATCATTTAATATTTGATATATTAAAATCAATCTACATTGGTTTACATAGTTTGGTTTCAATAACTAATTATAATTATATAATTTTGACAATAGAAAATATATTTTACTTGATATTTATCTAATGAATTCGCAATATTGAGCTATTAGTGATTTAAAATTGTTCCTTTTTGATGCCATCTAATTGATTTTAAATATTTTAATAAATTTTCAAGTGATAAATATTCAAAAATCTATACTAAAAAGCATTCATTTAAAAGTATGAATTTTAGTATAGCTCTTGATAAAATGATAGTAAATATCTTCTCTAAACTTATTATCAAATGCAATGTTAATAATCCTTTTTGTTCCTAAAAAGTATGTTCAAAATTTTAACTATATAATAAGATAAAATTACAATATAAAAGAAATATTCAAAAATTTATTAAATTGATATAGGAATAAAAATATTAGAATTATGAACAAAATATGTGTTGCTATATAATTATGTCTTTATATTGCTTGAATAATAAGAATATTAGATTCAAAATTTTAATTAGAACAATAATGAAATTTATTGAATCATACCAACGTATTTATATATAATATCATATATTCGAAAAATTATTCAATAAAAATTGAATCAAAATATAGCAATTATTATATTAGAACTAATTACAATATTAATAGCAATTAGTAATTTTTTCATATGAATTTCACTCTGCACTGAATCTAAATAGAAAAGATAACATATTTCATTGGATTTTATAACCTTACTGAAATGTCTTATTCAAAAACATTATGATCTTAAAACTATTAAGTCTTGTAAAATGAAAATAAATAATTTACTTTCATTATTTGTTTAACCTTATTACTATTTTGATATAAAATTTCTACTCATTTTTTCAAAAATTAGATTTAGAATTAAGATAAATTGAATATTTTTTTATCAACATATTCATATATTATTTAGAAGTTTTAATATAAACAAATATAATTCATTAATAAGATTCTTATCTAATTTACAAATTATCCGATCAGAACCAGTTTTAAAAATTCTTAATTCAATTA
The DNA here is from genome assembly GCA_000697335.1 of Conidiobolus incongruus B7586. Classification (NCBI taxonomy): domain Eukaryota; kingdom Fungi; phylum Entomophthoromycota; class Entomophthoromycetes; order Entomophthorales; family Conidiobolaceae; genus Conidiobolus; species Conidiobolus incongruus. The sequence goes on along the minus strand of JNEM01007072.1, from coordinate 10,135 downwards.
TACAGTAAAGGATGAATTCATTTTTTTATTTTGTATAATATTTCATACAATTATTTGATAATTGTATGGAATAGGTCAATCTATACATGTGGCGAGCAATTGATATATCATATAAGTGGTAAATAATTTCATTCGAATAATATACGTTTGTATAAAATTCTTATAATGAATAAAAATTGAATAATATTATTTTTTTCAAATTCATATTACTATTTTTGTAAATTTCTTTTAGGGGATAAATCTGAAAAATAAATTTTTCAGGTTATTTACATATTACTAAAGGAGGTTAATGAATAATTTTATGAACATAATTTTTGTTCAAGGGATAGTATTAAATTAATTTATTAAATGGACTGTTTTTATAGAGATAAATATATTTTGATCTTTCATGTGATCTATCAAAAAAAACAATATAAAGTGTCAAGAGACATTTATTTGTATAATAAATTTTAAAACAAAATTAAGTAAATAATATAAAAATGACAAGAATAGGTATTGGTATCGATTTAGGGACCACTTACTCTTGTGTGGGTGTATGGGAGAACGACAGGGTTGAAATAATTTCTAATGATCAAGGAAATCGTACAACACCTTCATATGTGTCATTCGATGAGGCAGAAATTTTAATAGGAGAAGGTGCTAAGTATCAAATCGGAATGAATCCTCGCAATACTATATTCGATGTGAAGCGTCTAATTGGAAGAAAATTTGATGATCCTAAAGTTCAAGCAGATTTAAAATATTGGCCTTTTAAGGTCCTCAACATAGATGGTAATGCGATGATTGAGGTCAAATTTAGAGGTGATATAATATTGTTGACCCCAGAAGAAATTTCTTCTATGATCTTGGTAAAAATGAGAGAAATCGCAGAATCTTATTTAGGTAAAACAGCGACAGATGCGGTAATCACTGTTCCAGCATATTTTAATAACCTACAAAGACAAGCAACGCGGAATGCAGCATGCTTTGCTGGGTTAAATGTATTGAAAATTATCAGTGAACCTACTGCTGCTGGATTAGCATACGGATTACTTCAACAATCTTCATTTAGGAAAAATGTACTAGTATTTGACTTGGGAGGGGGTACTTGCGATGTGACAATTTTGTCTATTTGTGATGGAGCATTTGAAGTGTTGGCAACATCTGGCGATACTCACTTGGGTGGAGAAGATTTTAACAATAGACTTGTTAACCACTTTGTACAAGAGTTTAAAAAAAAGTACCAAAAAGATCTCATATCGAATCCAAGATCTCTTGCTCGACTTAGAAACGAATGTGAGCGAGCGAAGCGTATATTATCTTGCCAAGTTCAGGCTAAAATTCAAATTGATTCAATATTTCAAGGTATTGATTTTTACACGTCAATATCTAGAGCACGTTTTGAAGAATTGTGTCAAGATTTGTTTTTGTCAGCGTTGAAACCTATTCACAAGGTCTTATATGATTCTGATATGATGAAATCCGATATAGATGAAATCATTTTAGTTGGAGGTTCAACTCGAATACCATACGTCCAAAAGATGATTAGCAATTATTTTAATGGGAAAAAGTTGAACAAATCAATTAATCCCGACGAAGCAGTAGCTTACGGAGCTGCGATTGAAGCAGCAATTTTAACTGGGCAGCAATCGACAAGGTTCGATAAGGTATTATTACAAGAAGTTACTCCATTATCTTTGGGCATTGAATTGAGAGGAGGAAAAATGCACACAGTGATAAACCAGAATACACCGATTCCAATTCAAGTTGTACAAACTTTCACCACTGTGAAAGATTATGAAACAGATATATGTGTTAGAATATATCAGGGAGAGAGTTCAAACGTCCAAAATAATTATTATTTAGGAGAGTTTATTTTAACTGGAATTATTCCTCAACCAGCTCGTGAGCCCAGAATCGATGTAACATTCACAATTGATTCAAGTGGTATTCTAAAAGTTTCAGCAAGAGACAAGTTAACAGGAGTGAAAAACCATATTAAAGTCTCATACAATTATCATAGAATATACAACAAAAATTGTGATCGAATGATTTATATAGAGAAGCTGTATAGAGAAGGAGATTGGACTATGATCTCCAGAATACATTCCCAACTATTTCACAATCAAATGTCTATAAATTTTTCTAATTAATCAAGCCATCGAAAATGGTATCAAATGTAGGATTCAAATCTGATATCAAACATTAATTAAATGATTTAGGAGACATTCAAATAGCTACATCGTAATCAACTTTAATGAAAATTACATATTAAACAATATAAGTATCACGCAATAATGTCTCACTATTCGCGGATATCTTTTTAAACATTTATAAACGACCACCAATTCAAGTCTACTGTTTCATGTCTATTAAAACGAATTTCAAAAATCAATAAATTATTGTATTTAAAAAATATCAATATAGTTAGGGAGCATATAATTTGTAAGTATCGACTAATAGTATCTAGTTATACAAAAAAAATTAATTACTGTTATAAAATTATATTATTTGATTAATTTTATTTATAAAAAATACACAATTTGATATTAGCATAAAATTTTAATAACAAAGTTTACAATGTATAATATAATAATAATATAGTAATTTTTCGAATTTGAAATAGACTTTAAAAACAAAGAATTATCAGTGAAATTATAGAAAAATGTCTAATCATTGATTTAAAGAATGAACTCACTATTTTATTTTCTAAGATTATATTACATTATATACTCATTTTATTTTATTTGTAATTGAATAATATTTGATAATTAGAATTTTAATATTTCTGAGAAAATATCTAAAGAAATATTGTTTAATATTTGTAGCTAATAGACATATAGTTTCAAGTATATCTCAAAATAATAGTGTAATAAGTTTTATAATATAAATTTGATACTCTGTAAAATTATTTTAATACATAATATGATGATATATTTAAAAATTGTTTTGGAATTCATTATATACAAAACTATATATTATAATTTAATATTATATATTATAAGTTATAAAAAATCTATTAATATAATATCAAAATCGATATGAGGGAATATGATTGAATATTAAACAGATCATATATTTTTTGATTTGAAAAAAGTGAAAGTCAAATATAATATCTTATATTTCGAAATCATAAAATAACTTAATATAGATATCTTTATAATCAATGGTTTTGGAATATTGATTAATAAATTCAAATATTTTAATTACTTATAATATTAAACTATTTCAATTAAAACTACTTTTGTAATATTCATAACCTCAGTAATAAAATATGGTAAATTTTTAATTTTTGATATTTCAACTATATTGCCAATATTAAAAAATAAATATAAGAATTGAAAATTTCATTCTATATACTCATTTATAAATATATTTTCATCAAAAGACTTTTATTTTAATATTATTAATATTTAACCATGGATTTTTAAAAATCATTTGAAATTTTGACATAACTTGTTAATTTAATATTTTATTCAAATTGATCATTTATTATTAGATTTATTATCAATATAAGAAAGAAATTAATTGAATATTTACAAAAAATTTAAAAAATTAATAATTATTATAGTTTTAACTATCAATATAATATAAAAACAAATGGAAAAACATAAATATTTTTGTTGAAATATTTTCAAGATCTTGTGAAAACTATTATATAGGCACTTAATATATATTATACTTCAAACTTAGTATAATAGTATTTATATATATAATAGGTACCTTATAATTTAACATAAGTTTGGAGAATAATGGAAATACCTATAATTAAGAAAAAATTATAAATGATAATCAAAAACCAAGGCTCTTATATTATATTACTATAATTGATTACCTATAGATTTCTTGATTAATCTTTTATTATTTAATAAATAAAATATTAATTAAAATAATCTTTACTAAGACTTATAATAAATCTATATTAGTATTTAAAATAGATGAAAATTATAGTTCATTTATTAAATTTTTTTAATTTTTAATTAATGTTAAAATAGGTTATTAATTTAATATAAGAAAATATCTAAAGAAATTTTTTATTCTTAATAAAAATTCTATTATTTTATAATATAGTTTTATAATATATGAAACTAAAGTTATAAAACACCTTATAAATATAATTAGAAAAAAACTTAGCTATTATATTTATCAGATTATAACCCATATTAGTTTAACTGTATTAATTAATTACGAAATATATTTACAATAAAGGAATAGTGTATAAATCAATTGATTTAGTTTATAAAATATTCATTGTTAGTTTTTAAAAAAAACTTTTTTTAGGAGTTGCAAGTTGAACAAAATATAGGAAAAATTATTAGTAGTATTGGTGAGTATTAATTCTGTATTATATATTATATACTGAAAATCTTATACAAATTAAGGTTTATATCTATGTTAATAATTGATATTCAGAATAATAAAATGAGAATTTTATTTTATTATTATATTATAAAGTAAAACTGTTAGTTAATAAAATATTAATACATATCAATATTTTTAGGATTTTTATTATATAAGTATACTTTGAAAGATATTTTTCTAAATTATAGCTCGCGGTATTTATTTCGTAGCTTCAAGGTATTTGATATACTAACCTTTTGAAGCTTGTTGATACTCTTGTAGCTAAATTAATGTTTTATCAAATAGTATTTATCTTTTCATTATCAAATAATGGAGATTTTCTTGAGAGGTTTAATCAGTAATAATGTACCTATATTTTTCAGATCTAATTATCTTTTGCTTGGATCCTTTTTGCGTTTGATTCACCTTGAGATATATACCATTTGGCTTTATTATTCATACAACCGAAATCACATTTAGGTAACTTAAATTTACTTTTAGCTATTACCACATGACTGTTGTTGTCAGTCAATTTTGCCTTGACAAACTTTAGAAAATAATGAATGTCAATATTAAAATTGATTTAGTTGAGACTATATGGAGTGTAAGGCAAATGACTCCTAATTTAAAATCATCAATAAATATATGGTTTCTTCTGCAAGGAGACGCTGTACTTGAAATACTCGAACTTTGATCCTCATTCTTTTGTCAACTACAATGGTGTAATTTTGTTTCATATTTGTTGGAGTGGGAGTATTACATAAATTATAGTATGTAAAATTTTACGATTTACTAGAGTTCTTAAAGATAATGGAGTAACATCTGATAGTATAATATACATCTTCAATTCAAATTTGGACCCAGTTAAGACTCGGGATTTAATAGATGAACCACATGCTACTGTATTATTATCGTTAATGGATGTATTCAACTCATTAAAAAATCACAAATCAAATTTTCAATTTTGAGTTTCCAAGATTAACTTCAACTTAATATAGTATCATTAATATTCCAATTACTTAATTGAGAATTTCATATACCTTACTCAGTCGATTGCAATGTAGATAGGGCAAGATTATGCTATAAATAATCGAAACGTGCTAATGTAACCAAGTTATGCAAGTCAATTCCTTCGAATGAACTATCAATTTCAATTGAAGCTTGAACTTGAGAAGGTAGTATCCGCTTTAACCCTTCACATTAAGTTCTCAAACGAGCTATAGTCCTTGCATCACAGCTCAAAGATTTTGGAAATATTTACTTAAAAATTTTGACAAAATGATCAACAAAACCATAGGTAAAATCTTCTCCCAAATTACTCTCAACAAGATACGTTATTACGTGAAATTCTTTATTTTTGGTTTTATGATAGCCACAACAAATATGTATTTACTGAAATAAATTTTTATAAAATTCAAATAAATGAAATCTTATCTAATCTATATGCTAGCACAACAGCCAAAGGCTCGTCTATAAATTTTAACACGTTTAATTCAGCAATCATAGCTGAATCTTTTGTCGCTTGTTTCTGTAAAACATTAAAATATACTGGAGTAGTGGTTATACAGTCATAGATTTCCCTATGTATGATTTTTCAGTTTCTTTCATCTTAGTTAAAATCATAGACCAAATTTCCTTGGGAATTTATAACCTGTTTCTGGTTTAATAAAATATTTGAATCAAGTGATTATCACCAAGATTAACAACATAATGGATAATATTTGACTCTATTTTGAAGGCTGTTACGATTGAGTTTCCTTCAATCAATCTTTTGGCCAATATATCATTGAATATATATTCATATACTCTCAAAATTCAATGAAACTTAAGTTCCCGTCTACAATGATATATATCTTGAGTAAATATAATATTGCAAGGCTTCTGGGAAGTAGTCTTGCGATAAAGATCACGTGATCTCGATGAAACGGGCCAAAGATGGCTAACTAGATACTTTAGAGGAGTTTTATTAAAATAGCAAGATCTAGGGCTTGGCCCTGATCGAAGTGATCCCTCAGCAAATATCTGTCCAGTGACTATTTTATAGTGTGGTTGATCCTTGGCCAATGTGTTGAGGCTCCAGCTTCTGCTATAGTCTGGAATTTTCCATTGTGCAAGGGTTGTTCCTGATATTTGTGAGTGGATTACATCTGAAATCTTGACGGACGGTTAAAATTGAAAGGCGAGCGGACCTCCCGATCCGCGACAATATCATAATGAAAAAAGTAATCAAAATGAATTGATTATTTTGTTATTCATCATAGCATCAAATTATTAATATCTAATGGTTTAAACATAACTTCCAAAGTTAAAACCAAGTATTATTGAATGAATCATTAATATTTTATTTTGTTAATACTTTGAATAAACATGAATGATCTAAAGATTCATTATATTTATTATAGATGAATATAACTTTTTCATTCAAAGTCTAACAAAGATAAATCCCAATGAATGTTATTGAATTTCCAATTTTACCGTAAACAAAATATATTTAGTAAAATATAATATTATGAAACTATCATTTTTAATAACCATTCAGATGAATTTATAAGTAATAACTGATGTCAAAGAGCTATTAAAATATAATTATTTAGATTGGTTTAATTAACTTGAATCACCAAGGTTGGATAATAAAATTTATTTTATCTAATAAACCTGAACTTATTAATAACCGAAAAATTATAAATAAAATTAAGAAACATTTTAAAGTGTTTACTATATTAGATAAGAAAAGATTTCTACTGGTTGTTATAATTTTTATTATCATTTTTATATTTTGAAAAGATATTTTAAGATTAAATAATTAACAAAATAGTAATCTTGTAATTGAATCGAAATTATTGTAAAAATATAGTTAATAGATCTATGGCAGTGTATTATTATAAGAGTAATCTTATTCCAAACAATATTTTTATATATAATTTATAACTATCAAATTAAAGGAATATCTCGATTTAAAATTTAAGCTATAATATACTCTCAAATGAAAGCTATTTAAAAAATATTCTGATTAAAGATTGAAATAAATAATATAATACCTTACCCATAAATAAAAATATATATATAAAATGTATATTAGGTTTTTATATATATAATTTTTTAACAAATTTCAAAAAATTAAACCAAAAAGAATAATTCATTTTGTATAATATAAATTAAATAATTATAAATAAAATAAAAAGTTTTACTTATTCTAAATTTAAATATATCATCATATCCATTATAGTCAATTGATGTATATTTTTTATAGTAATAGATGTTTTGATAAGTTAAAAAATTCAATTAATATTTAATTATTTATTTCAAAATAAAAATTAATATTAAAAATAAAATATCAAAATATATACAAAAGACTAAGTAACTTTCATTTTTTTGTAGTTTTACCATTTAAAATAACAAGAAATAATTTATTATTAAAAAAATAATAATAATATATTTTTGATTTTATTAAATAATAACTAATAACTATAATATTTTATTTTTTTAATTAAAATTAATGAATCTTTTATGAATTTATGATTGAAATTTTATATAAATATGAATTAAATAAATATGTAAAAAGTAAGTTATAAATATATTAGCATTATTTTCATTTTAACTTAATTATTAGATTTATATAGTGAATTTATAAATAACTAAATATTTAAATTAAATATACAATTAAATATACATATAGTTTAATTTCATTTAATTTTATTAAAGATGACTTTAAAATCAGTTATTTATTTTCTTTGACTTAGTTTATTCAGAAAAATACAAGGCATTATAATAGTTACTAATTTATAAATATATAAAATTATCTTATTATTTTATAGAAATGGAATTGAAATATAAACTATAGTAATCATTATACTTTATTTAATATCGATTTTGTTGCAATGTATTTTTGATTTAATCATTACTTATTAAGGAGTATTATTTGTAAATAAACTATCATTCATAGATATTGATGCATCCTATTTAATTATCACAATAGGTATGTTAATAAAAAATTGTAGATACTTACCATCAATTGAAATAGCCCTTACAAACTAGTAAAAAATACACTGTAAAAATTTTAAAAATCATTTTAATAATCGGTTTATTTTAGGTAATTTACTGGTTTCTGAGCGATTTATGTAATATATCTTGTTTTTTTCAAGTATGCTTTTAATTTTAAAATATTATTTGAATATAATGTTAGTGAAAATACCTGTAAATAAGAGTAATAAATATTTCAACTCATTTTATTATTCACTGTATTTGAACATTCATTTAGTAATACTTGAAATAATATTTAATTAAAAGATTGGAAGTATTTCATTATACCAAAATCTTTACCCTATAAATTACTATGTTACATAATCTAGTTTTCAAACCCAACAAATTGTAATAATATTATTAATTCAGCATTACCAATTTCATACAATTCTTGAGTAAATTTGTCATTCTTAAAAAGATATTATAGATAAAATTCCAATATATTTTTGAACCACATTAAACGATAAAATCATAATTTTCATTTATCAATAAAAAGTTGGATTTCAAAAAAATATTAATAATCAAAGGATATAATAGCAATAGCTGAAGTTTCGTTATTCAAAGTTTAGTATTTTTATAGCCCAAAACAAAAATTCAAGAGTATAGTTTATAGTTCATTATTTATGATAAGAACAAACACCAAAACTAGCCCAAATCATATATAATAGTTTTGAAAATAATAAAATCAGAATATAATTAAAGCTAAATACTCTAAGTCCATTATCCTGATCTTAATTTCAAACAATCATAATATACTTTTAACAAACTTATGAATAATTATCAAATTAATGATATCTCAAGGATCAAGTTTTCAATTCAAGACTTAAGAATCAATGTAATCAATTTAATTAAATTTTGATATGTTTGATAATTGGTTTCAAATAATGGGTATAATTCACTTGAACTACTTGCAATTTAAATGATTATTTGATATTAATACAGAAATTAAATAATGACATAATTTTTAAATCATAATTAATTAAAATTATTAATTTATGATTTATGATAATTAATACACAATATTATATTAGTATTTTTAGTTATTATTAATACCTTTTTACTATACTTCTAATAATCTTCTAATACCAAGAAAACTGTTTTTTTAATAAAGGCTGAAATTTAATATTTCACAAATTAATTTAATATGTAATCTTTTTCTTTTATAATTATATTTTATAGTTACTCAAAGTATTAATAATTATAATAATTATTAAAATTAAAATTTGGTAAATATATCAAATATAAAAACATTTTTTAGTTCTTCATATAGGAATTCTTTAATAGTTTTAACTTTATATATTTTATATATATTATTTTTAATAATAATTATCTTTGATTTATAATAAAAATACCAATTAAAAATTGATTTAATTAAAAAATATATATATTTATTATTAATTAATTTTTTTTCTAGATATTAAAATAATAACTATAAATTATTACAATTTAAAATAATAATTAATATATACTTATAAATAATTATTTTAAACTTTTGTTTTTCTTTTATATAAAAGGTTATTTAAAAGGATTAAAATTTATTAATTATAAATATTAAATTTATAAACCTCTATTTTAAATCATATTTTAATATATTTTAATTAAATATAGTTGCTTTGGTTTATTAAGTTTTTATTAAATTATAATATATTCATTTTATATTTTTATTATTTAAGTTTGAAGTTTAATACATTTAAAATGATTTTATAATTAATATTAAATTATATTGTAAATTTCTTAAATAAATTAAAAAGATGTTTTTTAATATATTTTTTTATTTTATTAATTAGTGAAAATT
>JNEM01007061.1:0-11122 GCA_000697335.1 Conidiobolus incongruus B7586 | reverse complement strand
TATTATTTTTATATTTTTCACAAAATGATTGGGTAATGAAATATCGAAAAATTCAACTTTTATATAAGATATAATTTTTAAATATTTTTTGATAAATATTTATCAAATATACTTTCAATAATTCTTTAGAGACATATTTCCTTAAATAAAATTTAGCAATTGTTATTTTTTTAATACAGAATGTAATTTTAAGTCATCAATTTCATATGAAATTATTAAAATTAAAAGCAAATCATAATATTTTATTTTTACTCGTGATAAGTAATCAATATTATTATAATCATTATATTTGATTAACTATAATACTATAGTTCAATTAAATGTTTTTAGATGTTATCAATAATATATATTATATTACAAATTAATATTCAAGTTAATTTATAAATTTTATTTTTCAATTTGCAAAATTTTTTATATTGTTTATTTGACTTTATTATAATTTAGAGCTATATAAGATGATCTTAAAATCAAATAATATTACAATTATATAACCAATTTAATCCCTAATAATTGGTAAAAATGAAGCTTAATTCAACTGATTTTTATCAAAAATACTAACATTTTAGAAGCCAAGTTGTTTTACAATATTGATCTTATATATTTATATAATATACTTACAATATTCATTTTGAAAATATGATAACATAATTATTTGAATAAAATAATCTATTTTTCATAATGTAGCAATAACTAAAGTCACTTTTACACTTAATTTAGTAATAATTAAAAAGTAAATTATTAAAAATCAAATTTAATTCACCATTTAAGTGACGTTGCCAATCCTTAAACTGATTATATTAAATAGTTAAAAACATGAGCAATATAATTACCTTTTGTTTTGATGTAATCTCTCCATATAGTTATTTTGCATTTGAAAGTATTTTGAGATATAATAAGGAATGGAAAGCTGAATTGAAATTGGTTCCTGTATCATTACAGCAGATTTTAGTGGTATATAATTTATATATTATTAGTATAATTCAACGAAGTTAATTTTTTAGGATACTGGAAACCCGAGTCCATATTCAATCCCTGCAAAATTTGATTACTATGTAAACGTTTTAGATATATTTCATCTTTGTATAAATACTAATTCTGAACAAGATAGAAGATATGGGTAGAGCCACCAAGCTATTTAATAGTATATATCAACTTTAGTTTATTATTACGTTACTTTGACTAATATTCATATTTTAGTTCCTTTCGAAGGAATGCCTGAGGAATTACCAGAATCAACAATGTTAGCCCAGCAAGTTTTAACTTTAATAAAATTGAAGTATCCTGATCAGCTAATTACTGTCACCAGGGGAGTGAGTTAATAATATTTGTAATATTATACTCAATATACTAACTGAATTTTTAGTTATTTGTAAGAAATTTTGGATAATTAAACTATTCAATTTGTAATATGCGTATTTTGTAGGAAGCGTTATGGATTGATGGGAAAGATATTTCTCAACAACAGGTCCTGATTGATGAGTTGACTGCTTTGGGTCTTTCCAGTAGCGCATCGATTGTTGACGAAGCAAGTGGCGTGCAAACTCGCGATGATCTGATTGCGGTGACAAAGCGTACAGTTGCGAGAGGAATTTTCGGTGTACCATCAATATTTGTTTATCGACTTGATAAAGTAGAGGGATTTTTCTTTGGTAGTGATCGTTTAGAACACATTTGCAATTTTTTGGGTGTTCAATACAAAGGTCCCCAAGGTCCTAATCCAACTTCTTCAGTCAATCCACCTAAACTCCCACAATCTACACTTCAATCCAAGACGGAATCCTAGTTTGAATTTACATTGGATTTATTATTGTAAAGTAAATATTCATCAGATTTTTATCTGTTGTTTGAACTTAATATTTTAGTTTTAATATTTATAATAACTAGAAAACTAATTGAATGATATTTAAGCTTTAAAGTGATTTTTGAATTGAAAAATTGGGTTAATAAGAGTTCTATATTTTATTCATAGCTCCATTTAAAGGAATCATATTCCAATTTCTTAGCTTTTTGGTATAGCTCAATCCAGGGATATGATTTACCTTCTTCTATAAGTAACTCCAATGTAACCTCTTGGAAAGCTTGCGAGAAGCTGATTTGTTCAAAACCAAGTTTGTTCTTGAACAAGTTAATACTAGCTTGATTTTCTATACCAATTTTGACTTCATATCGCTTCAATCCAATTTTCAAATGGCCTATTTAAGTTAAATGAGTTAAAGCTAATTAGAAAACTAATTTCGATGACTATACCATATGCCATCATTAGGAATATAGCTTGAGTTCCATATCCTTTTGTTCTATAATCTTTCTCTATATAAAGCGTCAATTTTGAGAATAAATTAGTGTTCATTGTTGATATTACCAGCAATCATTAATTCTAGCTCGCCATGTTTTTCACCATCAAAATCATGAATAAATATATTAACATCACCAATCATTTCTATATTGGTTATGCTTAGTATATTGTTAATTACTTGAGTTTAAAATTCTACTTGGTTTTAAAATTTCTTTTGATTCAACTGATAACTCTTGTACCTTATCGAGAATAATAAAAGTACATTCTATTGATTGATTTTTAGTTATTTGTATTTGATATAAAATAATATTATGTGTATTACTATCTTGATCATTTTTCCAGCTTTCTTGCATTTCATATTCTTCCTCCAAAGTAAGCCTCTCCGAAGCTGTTTGTTCTATGATTTAAAAAAGTGAGTAATTTTTTTAAGTAGAGTAATTAGTACTAAATACCTCTAATCTCTTCATCTTCCATCCAATCATGATATTTAGCAACATGCTCAGGTCGATAAGGAACTAAAGTCAACTTATCACTATCCTATTTGATATTAATTAAAACACAAAGGATATAAATTAACTCATAATTACCAAAATCGTATTATAATTCAAAAGCATGTTAAATTTAATCTATAGTCAAATGACTCAAATGCCACTATCCCACTTTATTAAATAGCACTTTTCTAAAAAAGGAAAATATGGGTTTGAATATTTAATCCCATCATCTTCTGTTGATGGATAAATTGATAAATTCATTCTTAAGATATCAATCATTCTATTTTTCTGTTAATACTTTTTTATATATAATATTTATACAAATAATAATACTTTTAAACAATTAATTTATTTTCATTCCTTTAGATCGAATGAGCAATGGGTTCCACTTCTGCCAAGGCCTCATTTAATTCCCCAGTAACATTATATTCGTCAGCCACAAATTATCCTGATAATGATCTTCAGAATGAAATTTCTATAAATTCGAATAATATTCAAAATGTCGAGGCTAGTAATTTTGTTACAACAACTGACAGTTCAAATATAACACATTCTTCATCGCCTGTTCGTAAACTTATATTCGATTATGAGCTTGGTTTCAAAGACTATTCAATTTCTAAAAAAATAGGATCGAATAATTGCAACCAAGATATAGAGCAAAGGGTATTGTCCGATTCTTTTAAGGTATGCTCCGAAAATGCGCAAATTTCTTCGAATGAATCTGAACTAGTCTCGAATATTTCAACAGAAATAGATACTATCTCAGAAAATGACCAAAGATATGAATCAAACATCTCAAAAAATCATGAGCATTCTGAACACAATAATGATGATATGAATATTAAATTAGGTCAAACTGAGCCTGAATCGAATTCATTTTCATTACCAAATCTTACGAATAACTCCGATAGCCAAATAAGCGAACTACCTAGTGATTCTCAAAATCGACTATCTAATCCAGAGCTGCTATCACTTTATTCAATTGATTCTGTTAATTTATCAACAGAGGATGAAATAGATGGATTGATACATAAACCATTGTATATTAAAAAGAAGAGTCTTGAACAGTCGGGTAACTTTAATCTGTAGTTATTATAATTTTCGGATATTTAATCCTTCCATTATTAGATCTATCCTCCGATTTAGAGTCTTCACAGTCTATTAATTCAGACTCAGGTTCATCATCCAAGCCAAAAACAACTAGGAAACGAAGGAAACCGAGAAAACATTATTTTGCGCCTCCTAAAAAGGCCAAGCCCAAGCCCAAGCCCAAGAAGCTTGAAGTTGAACCACCTTCTGATTCAATGGATGAATTAGAGTTAATCACCAAGGAAAACACTGAAAAGAATATCATTAGCCTTCGAGACAAGCACTATGTCACCATTACCAAGAGCGCATCTGAAAAAAATAAAGAATCGCCAGCGCCCATTACGATACAAAGTGATGGTGAAAATGATGCTGACTGTGATGATTCCATGGAGTCACCCAAAAAATTCAGAAAAATCACCTGGAACGATGTACCTCAGTATAAAGAATTTCACAAAAATCAATCCATTACACTTGGTGAAAGATTCTGCTCTCCAGTCAAGACCAAAGTCAACGCTCCCAAGAAATCTTGTATTTCGAAGAAAGCACCTTTCAATTCCCCTCAAAATAAGGAAGAGAAAAAATCCACCCCACTTAGTCCGGTTACAGTTACTAGGATTATATATTCAAAGAAATGATTTTTTTTGAAATCAATCAATGTATAATATATCAGTTAATAAGCTGATTATCAATTTTAATTGTAAATTAGCTTAATAAACTTAAATAATGTTAAATCGAATATTGCTAATACAAGTTTTCAAAAATACTATAGACACATTAGATATGGCTTCGTTTAGTGTAAATAATCAATATATTTTACATAGTTTATTCTACAAGGAAACTTGATAACTATTTATAGAGTGATTTTTTAATTTTTGTGACAAAATGTCAAGCTGAATCTGTACTATTGTCCCATAATAATTCAAAATTATAATAAAAATTTAGAAGGTCATTTAATAAATTATTATAATTCTAGGTTTCAAAAAATATATATATATATATATATATATATATGCTTTTATGGCTGTGAAAAGATTTACTCATATTATTTCACCGTAAGATTGAAGAATGGAAACTATTGATTATATACTAATAAATAACTTTTGATGTAGTAAAGGAGATTTGTTAGTATCATGTGTAATTGGGATTGCAAGTTATATTTTATATGAAAGATCTCAAACTTCTCTTGACAAACCTAGCTCAAGGCCTTCTAAAGATAGTTTATTCGATTTAATTCAATATCATTACGGAAATTATTTACCCAATATATCGATTAAAAAACCTAGCATTACACAAGAGAATGACAATGGCAATAATTCTAATAATGACAAAGAATTATCTGATTTTTTAAAGGAACTAAGTAAAGAAAAATAATTATTTTAGTATTTTTATTCTTCAAGGAGTCAAATTATTAATAAATTCATTTATTAAATACAAAACTTTAGTTTTAGCTTTAAATATTATTTTAAATTTTGACGCATATCCTAAATGCTTTTCTATTATAACTCTCCAAAAAAAGACTTCATTTATATAAATTGTATGAATGTTATTATAACTAATAGTCAGAGGTACTGAAATATATAATTCTCTAAATGTTTCATCAAAATTTAATATAAATTATAGTGATAAAATGGAAAAATATAGTTGGCTATTAAATATTAAATATATAGTCTATTTTTATCTGTAATTTTATATATATACTTTATATGAATTTAATAAGATTTAAGCCTTGATAAAGTCATGGACATTGCTCAACCATTTGAGATATTCCTTTTGTTCTTTGTATTGGATGTAGTTGGGGATAAATAAGGCGAGATCGGTAGTAATACCACGTTCTTGTAAGTAGCGTTCGAATAAAATTTGTAAACTTTCGTCTAAGTCGGCGAAGATGGGACCTCCGTAGACGGCACGACGAGCCCAGTCAGCTTCAGCAGTATCTTCGGCAGCCAACTTGCCATCCTTGAAGTAGGTGATACCTTCGATGTTGAAGTAATCGCTGTCAATGACAGTGTCAATGCTTAAGGAACCACCGTTGGGTTTGGAGATGATAATAGCACAGCGGATAGGAGCGTTACCAAGGTCATCAACAACTTCACCTTCATCAACATCGACATCATCGACGGGCAAGGAGCCAATATCTTTGATAGAGAAGATGACGTCGACCTTTTCGTTACCAAATTGGCGGGTTAAGGTAACTTCATCATGACCTTCAACGTCATGAATCTTGAAGGGAGACTTGTCAATGTATTCCTTCATGGCTTCGCTGATTTCAATATCGCCTTCTTCCTTTTCGAATTGAAGTTCTTCGTTGAGTTTGTGAGCCAAATCGGAATCAACAAGACCGGCACTGGCGGCACGGATGGGAGTAGTGGCAAAAGTACGAAGAGAGAGTTTGGCAAGGGGAGCAACGACCTTGACTTGACGTAAAGTAGATCTTAAAGCTAATTTAGAAATGTTATGTACGGCAGCGCGAGCAATCATTCTTTAGAATATTTTAGAATTTAATGGAATTTGGATTTTTGCGGCCGATTGGGTTAAAAATTTATGTTGATTAAATATAAATTTCAAATAGTGGGATTATATAATGATTAATTGTATCAGATAATCCGATCTTTAATGATTTAAAAACATCTTCGGCATGTTATATGATCATATTTAATAAATATTGGCTGATAATTTTAACAAAATACTTCTTTCACTCTGATATATTTCATATTTTATTTGAAATTCATTAATAGATTTTGAATCAAAATATCTAACTAAACACAGTAATTAAAACTAATGCTTAGATCGTTAATTTTCGAGGTTTTATACAAGTTGATTTTTTAAACTTAATACTATACTTAAGAGTTTTTAAAGCATATATTAAATATTTTGCTTTACAATTGCAATTAATTCAAATAATACTTCCAATTCGACCTTAACAAGTACAATCTTATATATTGAAATTAACTAATCCAATCAGAGTATTAGTTACTTTGATTTTATATTCAATATATCATATGAGTATATAACTAATAATATAGAAATTACGTTTTACTCGCAGAGCATTATATCAAATAGTAATTAATTAATTCAATATTCAATTAATATTAAGAACAAATTTCTTTGTTATGATTTTCGATATACTATTATTCAAGAAATTCTTAAATATAATTAACTATTGAATAGTATAAATACATAATATACAATCTGATGAGTAAAAAATATAAAAATTAATATATGTCAAAGTAGGAGAATTTGGTTGAAAGTAAAGATATGAGACGGTTATTGATATTAACTTATTATTTGAAATAAAAATATCTAAAAATATTGAAACAATAACTAATACTTTGTTTTGACAAATTGAAAAAATTCATGAGATTGGTGTACTGGATTGATAATTAATGCAAATATAATAAACTTGATATAACAAATGTCACAGCACTCAGTGGCACTGCCGCTGAGATCATGATCTACTGGGAGTTGTCATCAACCCATGACCCACACAACTAGAACTATACTGTGCATTGGTAGGTAGACTACTAATAAAGAGAAATATGTTAAGAACAAATATAAAGTATATTGTAGATATTTCACACAATAACAAGCCAAAGCTTAGTTATTGTACCAAAGACGGTATTTATACACTAATACCAGAATTAAGATAGAGTCATATGCATGTGATATGATTCTATTGGTAAAATGTTATGAGACTTAGGAGAAATGGGATTAGATATGTGACAGCAAATTAATGACATGTTGGCGCAATGGTAGCGCGTCCGCCTCCAGAGCGGAAGGCTGGGAGTTCGAGTCTCTCACTCGTCATATTATATGAAAAGTTTTAAATAAAGATTCAATCAATATCCTGGATGTAATAAATTTTTTATTTATTTCTAATATAATTATGATTTTTCATAATCAAATTGATCTTTTTACTAATGCTCTAATTTACGGTTTAATAATAAATATTTTTAGTACTAATCAAATTAATATCAAGAAATTTACTTTTAAAAAATATGTTTTTATATTGTTTGAATTATATAATGGATAAAATATAAAATCCAATACAAAACAAAGCACAGATTAATAAATTAGGTAGCTCAATATAAGCAATAAATCACACAAATATTTAATAATTGCTAATTTTAATGATTGACGTTCTGATCAATAGATTTAGGCATATTATAATCTAATTATCCCATAATTATTATGATAAATAATATTATATTATATTTCATTCAACTAGGGATATAAATCAAAATTAATAATCAATCATTTAATATCTTTAAATTCAGTTAATAATTTCTTTCAATGGAAAAGCAAATTAATGAAGAGATAAACTTTAATAATATTAATAATGCAAACTCCGAGCCTATTGTGCCAGTTGATGCTCAAAATAATGATACCCAAAGCTCTGAAACTAATGAAACTACAAATGTTGATAATAATTATTCTAGATCTGAGTCTAACGAAGTAAACGTTGATAGTACTCAAAATAAAAAGTCTGAACCCAGGCTGTCGATGGCTTCCAGAAGACTTTCCCAACGCCAATCGGTTAAATCTCAAAAACCTTTTGAACCAACTAAAAGACTAATTATAACCCAAATGGTATTGGAAAACTTCAAGTCTTATGCTGGTATTCAAGTTATTGGTCCTTTTCATAAAGTATTTTTATGCAATTTTATCCATTTTTACCTTAAATTTAACATATTATTTAGAATTTTACCTCAATTGTTGGACCTAATGGCTCTGGAAAATCCAATGTCATCGACTCATTATTATTTGTATTCGGCTATAGAGCTAGTAAAATGAGGCAAGGGAAATTGTCTGAGCTTATTCATAATTCTAAGAATGCTCAAAAATTCAATGATTGCTCAGTTGAAGTACATTTTCAAGAGATTTTAGATAAAGTATTATTTATTAAATTAATTTATGATTATTACTTAATTAAAATTTTTTATAGGGGGAGGATTATGAATTTGTTCCAAACACTGAGCTTATTATTAAGCGTACTGCTTATCTGAATAATACTAGCAAATATTTTATAAATAACCAAGTCAGCTCCTATACTGATGTTACTACTCTTTTAAAAGGAAAGGGTATTGATTTGGATCATAAAAGATTTTTGATTCTACAAGGTGAAGTCGAATCGATATCTCAGATGAAAGCGAAGGCATCCAATCCTCATGAAGATGGTCTTTTGGAGTACTTGGAAGATATTATTGGAACTTCAAAGTATAAACAGCCTATCGAAGAAGCTGGTCAAAACCTTGATAGACTCAATGAAGCTCGATCCGAAAAATTGACAAGACTTAAAATTGTCGAAAAGGAAAAGAACTCTTTAGAGAGTACCAAGCAGATAGCTGAGTCTTATATCACAATGGAAAATAACGTTACCCTTAAAAAATCTACATTGTTTCAATATTATATACTCGAAAGTAGCGTAAAAGCCAAAGAGTCCGAATCGAAATTGGTAACCTTATAGATTATCATGATATAATCTATATTATTAACAATTTTAACAGACAGAGCTGCAACAGAAGTTCGAAGAAGAGATCCAAAAGTTCAGCGGAATTAAAGAAGAAGAGGACCAACTTTCTAAACAGAATTCTGCTCTAACTCAAGAATTCGAAACTTTGGAACGTAAATATAGCGAAATTAGTTCCAAAATTGAAAAATTGGATAAAGAAGAAATCCAGATTCAAGAAAAGAGGAAGCATTTAACTAGTAAGCTTAAAAAGTCTGAAAAAATTTTGGAAAAGGTATTCTAAATAGTCTACAATTGAAATCGATTTATTGATTAATTTGTTCTGTATCTAGGAAAGACTCAAAGCTTCAGAAAATGAGACATGGATTCAGAATCATGAGAAAGATATTGTCAAATCACAGAATGAATTGAAAGAATTGGAGGAATCCTTAAAACAAGAATCAGTGGTCTTAAATGAAATTGTTGAGTCAATGAAAGGTAAACAAAAAGAGTAATTTAATGGGATAGACAGCTTATAAACTGATTAGGAAAAACTGATGAATACACTATTCAAATTGAGGCTAAGCAAAAAGAATTGGCTCCTTGGAATGAAAAAATTCGTCAACAGCAATCACTTATTGAAGTTGCGAAATCTGAGCTCAATCTTTTAGATGAGAAAGAAAATCTGGTTCAAAAGCAGATTGAGGAACTAAAATCTAGAATTATTGAACTTCGAGAGAATCGAGCTGCCAAAGAAAGTGAAATTCAAAAAACTGTTGAGAAAAAGAACAAGATGACTGAAGCCTTGGAGCAGATGAATAACCAAATGAAACAAGCAAAGCTTTACGAAGCTCAGCTCCAAGACGAACTCCAATCCTCTAGACAAAAGGCATCTGAAGCTCGAAATTTAGTCCAAACCGCCAAAGCTCAAAGTCGAATGTTAGAAGCGTTGATGAAAGAAAAGGAGCTGGGAAGAATTCCTGGTATCCATGGTCGTCTAGGATCGCTGGGAGTTATCGAAGAAAAATTTGATGTCGCCATCTCCACATGCTGTCCACAGTTGGACAATATAGTAGTAGATACAGTTGCCACTGCTCAGTCATGTATCAAGTATTTGAAAGATCACAATCTTGGAAGAGGTGTCTTTATTGTATTAGAGAAACTTTCCAAATTCAATTTGAATCGAATTGATACTCCTCAGAATGTTCCTCGTCTCTTTGATTTGGTAAAACCAAAGGATCCTATGTATAAGCCGGCATTTTATAGTGTACTCAAAGATACATTAGTTGCTACCAACATGAGTCAAGCCAATCAAATTGCTTATGGTAAACAAAGATGGAGAGTTGTTACCTTAGATGGTAAATTGATTGACAAATCGGGTACAATGACTGGTGGTGGTACTCGAGTTGCAAAAGGTGCAATGAGCTCAAAATTTGCAGACGAAGGTGTAAGCTCAGAAAGATTAGCACATTTAGAGGCAAATCTCAGGGATAAAGAAAAGAAATGGGAAAAATTCCAAAAAGATCTACAGGATTTAGAGAATAAGATAGAAAGAGTGAATCGAGAGTTACCCAATTTGGATGTAACCACCTCTAAACTTAAACTTGATTTCGATTCATATCATGCTCAAATCCAAGCTGCTAAAGCTCAGTATGTTAACTTAGAGAAACAACCTGTCTCTACGCCTGAAGATTTAGAAAAGAAGCAGCAGCTCAAAGACAGTATTGTAAAACACTCTCAAGAACTGGACCAGCTTAAAATTGGTTCCCAAAGTTTGGAAAATGATATTAAAAAGTTACAAAA
>JNEM01007060.1:0-17645 GCA_000697335.1 Conidiobolus incongruus B7586 | reverse complement strand
AAGTGTTAAAATTAGTATTTAAAGTATAATAGGTTTGATATAATTTCTTTTATAGTTATAAAGTAATATATTTTACAAGAAATAGTTAATTTTAATATAACATTATAATTAAAGGTTCTTTATAAATTTTCAAAAATTTTAATAAGCTTATGGTTAAAATTTACTAATACTAAAATAAAAAACTTTTGGTGATTATTATTTAAGCCTAATTAAATTAAAAAATTACCTATTTTTTTAATTCTGTGGTAATAATTTAAACTTTTCAATAATCATAATTATTTGTTATATATATTTATTTTATTAGTATTTAATATAATGGCAATCTATTTAATTAATCCAGTTATATATTCTTTCATAATATAGAAATTTATTAAAATGGATTTAGAATATATATATATATATATAGGGCAATATTTACAATATATATTATCAATTATTTGGTTTTATTTGATCATTTTTTGAATAACATTGAGGATTTAAAAATATTTGAATTGAATGAGAAAATATTATAAATAAATGATGATTTGTATATTTACCTCAAAATTTTAAAAATATAGAATTGAATGAATTTAAATGTAAATCTTACAAGTATGATTATTGTTAATCATTTGAAAAGGGTATTTTTAAATATTTAGGGTGTATTGATATTCTTGTATAACCATGATTTTTAAATTAAAAATGTTGAGGCTTGAGGATAACAATTCTTTAATTGAATTTCAAGTTTACATATTAGTGATACCAAATCATATAGTATTTTCAAGTAAAACTCATTAATTTTTTTCAAATAGATAAGTGAAATTACTTTTATCATTTATCTCTTGCTTCATTATCAATCTTTATTCTCCTTAATTTCAAATTTCAACCTACCAATAAAAATTGAAGCTGTTTAAAATATGACGCTTAATAAATCCTTTTAATTGGCCAATCAACAAAATCTAAGATTGGTAAAAAATAAATGAATATATAAATATTATTCAGTTGAAAATTAATTTTAGTTAAAGTTCAGTAATAAAAAATACATATGGTAAAAGCATGAAATATGAAAAATTAATAATAAATACAGGTAAAATATGAATTTTCAATGAATCAAAAAAATTTAATAATTTAAAGATTTGAGAAAATTTTTGGATTTTACTACATTTGGTCTAAAAAAAGGAAATATTAAAAATCTTATTAAACAAAGAGTTATAAAATCAATCATAATTATTCTTAATCTTGTAATGACTTTGTAAATTATAAAATCAAAACATATAATCATGTCATCTAATTCACATAATCAAACCAGCAACAATAATAATCAGACAAAGGTATTGTTTATATTCTTTTCATATTTCATTTTTAAAATAATCAAATTTAGATCTATTATTCTACAACACAATACGGATCTGAAGAAGAGTATGCCTTTACTTTATTAAGTTTAAATTATGTATTTAATTTATATATTTAGAGCTGATTCACGTCACTTAATTGACAGAACTAGAGGGTATTTATTTGATTCGATTATTTAATATGGCCTAATAATTTGGATTTATATAGGTCTCTTTCACCAGATACTAGAAACTTGTTATCGAATGATTTATTCTCACCTAATAAGAATAATATTGGAAAATCTCACACACAAGTAGAATCCAAGCAGTATTGTTTTTATTATTTAAATTTAACTTGAAATTTACAATTTTTGAATTTAGATCACAACAAAGTAATTCAAATACTTTTAGATCCCCTGATTTTAACAGAATTAGCTCAAATAAAAGGTAATAGTTATTTTTATTATACTAATATTTTATTTACATAATTTTAGAGGATTTTCATACATTGGCGATACTGGTTATGAGGAAAAGATTATATCGGCACGTAAAACTCCGCCAAATCTTAGTATTTTATCAAACGGCGACTTAGAAAAAAGATTAAAGAACCCTGGACGTCCCACACAGAAGGATTTTGAGTTATTTGGATCTGAAATTTCTCAACTTTCTATTGCAAGTGAAGCACTTATTGATGATACAAATCAAATAGACCAGCGCCCATTATATGACAAGAGTCTTAAAAAAGAGCTTGATCTTGTTTACGATAATTTCTATGAGAAACATGAACCAAGTGAGCAACAAGGTATATTATATTACATGATCTAATATTTAGTGTAAACTATATCAATCAGATTTATTAGAGAGTGATTCTAAAAATATGCATGTTTTGGTTTCTGAAGCAACCAGCAATCCAACTAATGATCTTTCTGAGACTCGTAAGGGTAATACTTAGTTACCCGTTATATCTTTAATATATTAATTGCTTTATGTAGATACCTCGAATCATAACTTATCTGAATCACAATCTTTTATTGATAATAATGTAACACAGGATCAAATCAATGGTTAGTGTAACAACTCAAATTTTGATTATTACACCTTCAATGAATATTATTTCTAATGTCAAAATATAGACTCATCAAAGTTGACTCACTTGATAGAGCCTTCTGATTCTCAATACCAAGGAGAAAATGTAACAATTGTTAACATCATGGAAACATCCTCACATATGATGGACATCAGTCAAAATTCAGATCAAGGTAAATTCTAAACTAATATGTTGAATCTAAAATACTCATGTTCTTTCTCAGCATTTTCCAACTCTAATAGCAATGTAAAAGGTAGTACTAACTCTTTATTGGCTATTGGCATTCTTTAATTTTTGAATTTTTCCTCTCGATTTTATAGATAATAAGTTATTTGTCTCACCTCAAATAGAAGCAGATTATAGCGAAAACTTTGAAAATCAACATCAGCCAAATAAGCAGCTATCTACAGATTCCAGCTTGATTGAAGATAATGGTCTATCTCTCCCACAGGATTTGACTTTAAACAGCGATTTCTATAATGGAAACCCCTCCGCTACTCATCAAGTTGATAAACATGAATTCAATCAAATTGAAGATGAGGAAATTAACAGAAGGGGATCGGTTCCTATGGATATTACTGGTAACTCAAGTTTCTTCAAGGGATCTCAAAAAAGTATATCATTTAATAGAAGAATATCTGCTCCAATGGATCTTACTCAACTCTCGAGCTTTTATCTCCAAAATAATAGCCAAAAATCAAATGAGTCTTCAATGGTGATTTCTAATTCTATCTATGATCAATCTCAGTCAACTGCACCTTCTGGAATAGTTCAACCTGATGATCATCACATGGAGAATTTAGACAATACAATCCCATTTGGCCAGCCACGCCCAAATACTCGATTGTCTATAACATTCAACCAATCTCAGCCCTTTGTGTCTATTTACAATAACGATGTTTCTCAACCTTTAAATTCAACTATCAATGATTTGCGTATTGGCGAATCTCAAGTAAGTATCAGTAATATAGGTGATGATCAGAGTATGTCGTTGGAATCCACCAATGATCTTTCTCAAGGATTTGTAGCTGATACCCAAAGCTCAAAATCCGAAAATTCTCTTTCTTTAGCAATACTAGATACTAATTCTGAAATTTCAATAACCAAAGATGATAAGCAAACAAATAGCCAAGATCTACCTTCGACTTTGCCAAATACCTTGTCAGAGCCACCATCTACTTATAGCTTTAATGATATACAGACTGGCCCCAGAATCTCTTTTGGAATGTTTAATCCAATTACACAGGACATGAGTATTGGTGATGCTAATATTCCGAGAGGTATATCGAGACTGGGCTTTGACTTTGGAGCCAATGTTAAAAGTTCAGAGGATGAGTTTAACCACAGCAATCAAGTAGATCAGCCCTCAACCCATCGAGTTACACAGCAAAATTTTGTATCTCCTAATCATAACCCAAATCAAGGTGATCAGTCTTTAGCCAATAAAGATGCCAAGCAAAATTCAATGTCTCCTTATGGTAAATCGAATCAAGTGGACCAGTCTTCAGCCCATAAAGATCTCCGAATAAGCCATATCTCTCCTCATCGTAACCAAAATAGCAATGAACCAAATACTGCACTTAAATCAACTAATGAATTGGACCTGTCTTCTAAATCCCTTCAAATTGATTCACCTAATCGCTCCAAGCTTCAAGTTGAAAACATAGCATCTTCCAAATCCACGCCTTCAAAACTTAAATACGACGATTTGCATGAATCTCCTAATTCAGAGAGTAATTCATTAACTACCATTGATTCGCCCATCTGTATAATTAACTTAATTTAGATCTAGAAACTATGTCCCAAGATACAAGTATATCCTCGATTTTACGTTTTACATCAGAGCATCCATTGGACGATCTACAGGCTGAGAGTTTTCTAGCTGAATCTGGGAATTCTATTGATGAGCTAGAGAAACTATTAGACAAGAATCATATGCCCCAACTGACATTAGAACAGTTTTTTGAGTCTGTGGGTCTTGATGTTAACAAGGATGCTCGACTAAATAGTATTGAAGAAGCTGACTCAACTGATCATCCAACCCCAACCACTTCATTGGCCCAATATATCATCTCAAGCTTGAATAATAGTCGAGCTCAATTTTATGAATCCATGTGCCAAACTCTGGAATCCCAAGTTGAGCATGCTTCATCTTTAAATCAAGTGTTTGAAGACAACGTGAAGACTACTGGATCAATTATTATACAAGATTATATCGATATGCTTGAGAAGGATAGGCCAAAATTAGAAAGATCAGTTCGCGCCAATTATCAAAAAATTCAAAACAGTCAACTTGGTGAGTTTATTAAGTTAATGGAAGATAGCTTAAAGCAGCACGAGTCCAAACTGTTAAGTTTAATACCTACATTAGACAAAGTAAGTTTATCCAATATTATCAATATGTGAATCATTTAAGATTTATTATGAATAGGAAATAAGAAATTTAGATGATTATTCCTTTATAATTTCTCAAAAAGATGAAAAATTAAGAGCACACTTCAATGAATTGAATCAATACTTCAAAGGAATAGAGAAAGAGTAAATTTTAAATTAAATTTTAATTACTTGAGCTTAATTCAATATATTAGATATTTTAATGAGGCTAAAGCTTACCAATTAAAAATTGAAGAAGCGCAAAATGCTATTCAAAACTACAGGTATTTATTATATCTATTCAGTTTATTCAATTTATTCTCATTTGATATTAGTTCTCAAGCGTCTACCCTTCTAAACCAAAACAATGAAATCAATGAATCTATCGAAGCTTTGAATAAGGAATTGCTAGAACTCGAAAAAGAAGAACAAGTACTTGAAAATGTGAGGTTTCTATGTTTTATATTAAGCATTCTCTAATATTTTTTTTCTTAGGAAATTTCTAATATTCAACCTGTATCTCATCCTTATATATTTTATAATGATGAATATTTGAATCTTAAAGGTATATCTGATAATGTAATAATTTAAGTCAACTTATTAATACAATTTTTATTAGCTCAATTTAAGGAATTGGTTTCAGAAACGTTGATTGAACCAGTTGAAATAACCAAAGATGCATTAGTGTTCTTGTTGGACAATCAAGTAGAAATTACTTTGCAGAATCCTTCTAATGGTCACATAAATTTTCAGACTCTAAAGCTCCAATTAATTGATTTTGAAACCGAAAAAGAGGAATATATGGTAAATCCATATGTTTGCTTCATATTATACATTCCTTACCTTATTCCTCTAGCTGAATCATTTTCTCTCTCGAGTTGAATCTTATATAAAAGTGCACCAAAACGATATGAAGCTAAAAGAGGTATACTGAATTTTATAATATAATTTATTATCACTAACTTTGATTTAGGCTCTGAATTTTATTAGTACACTCTGGAAAAAGTTTCACTTAATATTAGAGACTATTTCATCTCCAAGATTAAGTCCTGTTGTTGAATTGGAATTTTATCCATCATCATACTATGCTACCCTTTCCACATTTCCGATTTTCTTCCTGCAATTTAGCATTGTATTATCTCATTATACTAAAATTCAACAACCGAAAAAAATTTTAATCACAAGCAAGTTAACTGTTGATCATATTCTAAATTTT
This sequence comes from Conidiobolus incongruus B7586, assembly GCA_000697335.1. Taxonomy (NCBI): domain Eukaryota; kingdom Fungi; phylum Entomophthoromycota; class Entomophthoromycetes; order Entomophthorales; family Conidiobolaceae; genus Conidiobolus; species Conidiobolus incongruus. Next base: position 11,662 of record JNEM01007060.1, on the reverse strand, counting down.
CCTAAAGGTCAGTGTAATGTCAGTGCTACAAAAATATCTGGAGATATCAAGTAAGTCGCTTATGATAACTAGATTATTTTATCCCTTTTAATTGTTGTGAATATGTAGGACTGAGCTTTTACAGCAACTTAACATTGATTTAAGAAACGTTCAAGATATAGATTTATTCCAGATGATTTCTAAAGGCGATTCACTCCTCAGTAATTCCGATATTAAAACTCCTAATCCACAAACTGAGAAAAGGCCACTACATCTTGAGAACGAACCTCAGAAGTTAGGCGAGGTGATCGATAATTTAGATGACCCAGAATCAGATCCTTCCTTCCTTCACATCGTCAAGCGTCGACGACAGCTTAAAAAATCAACTTTCCATTAATTAGTCTCTTTGTATTATTTAATACATTCCTCATTGCATTCTAAATTTATAGTTTATTTATTTCAATATAATAAATATTGTAATTAATTTCAAGCCTATCCATTTTCAAATTATATTTTATATAAAACTAAAATACTCATGCTGATTATAAAAATTAGTACTAGAATAAATTTATTTTAATCACTCGAAAATATGATTTTGAATTTAAATAGCTTGATTATAAATATCAGGTTTTCATTAAACTAATGACACACCACTAAAGCTTTTATTTATATAATTAAATAATAATTTAGATTGTAAATATTTTTGGATGTCTTGTAAAATTTAAAATTATCAGCTCAATATATTTAAAATAATAATAAAATTGTTTAGGTAATAATTTAAATTTAAGGATTTTTGAATTCCAATATCAAATTTTTTTTAAATAGTTTATTAATTAAATGAAAATTTCTAATAGATCCATAATAATAACAATATTAGAATCATTTTACAATCCTTTAATAAAATTAATATATCTTAGAAAATCACAAAATCTGATTAAAATTATATTAATAATGATAAAATAAGATTTACTAAGTTTAAGCAAAGTAATAATAAGAAAATGAGCTTATTCTATTGGATGGAACCACCATTCAAAAAATGAACGAGCTTCTCTGGAAAGAGCTCTGACCAATTCTCTATTTTGGCCCTTGAATTCGATTTTGATTTTAACATCAACACTCGAGTCACCAGGAGTGGGGGAATCTAACAGGCTCTGGGAATTTGTATCGGCTATATTGACGACCTGTTTGACCATCGCTACGACTTTGTCTCCCCTTACGGTCTCACCTAATATGGTCGCTGCATGGCCTTCAATCTGCTGGACGATTTGGAACTTAAGCCAATCGTTGGTCAATTTGGGGAGCCATGTGTTGAACCATGATTGATAATCATAGTCCCTATTGAGTGAAATAGCTTCACCCAATTCAAAGACTAGGACATCTGATTGATTCAATGTGCCTTCTTGAACCAATTGCTCAAATTCCTCAGGAGAGATTGAGCCAAGATCGTTGGGAGAAATAAACCAAGATCGGATTGGAATGTTCAGATTGAACTGATGATTGTTACGAATACCACTGGGGTAACAAGTATAAGATATGGAGCCATTGAGATTGAAATTGGATATTAGCTCAGGATCCACAGGGACAAGCTGGACATCCACTTGCTTTGTATGACCGACCGGGATATCACCATCAACTTTGAGAAGGTTCCAAGTATTCAATCCTTGGACCTTGATATCTGGAGTTTCTAAAAAGTCGAGTTCAATGTCGTTCAAATCATCACCTTGGTTGGTATTTTTCAGGTTGAACTTGGTAATCAATGTGGGAGAAGGAGCAGATGGATAGGATTGGAAAAGCTCGTAATTGGAGCCACTCTGTCCAGTCTCAAAATGAACTTCTACCTTAATATTATCAGTATTAACTGCTTGCATGGTAGAAGGCATGTGTTTGATTTCGAATGGTAGTACTAATTTTTTGCGATTGGATTGGGCATCGAGAATGGGGCTAGATGTAGGGGGAGTAAGCATTGTCCCTTCTAATTGGGGTGTGCCAACAACTGCATTAGTGACTTCAATCAATTGAGGGTCTGCAAATGCCTTGATTTCTTCTCGCTTGTCTTGAGATGGACTAATATCTGATTCGACGCGCTTAGATTTTTTCTTTCTGGTTTTCTTTTCGGAAGACATGATAGGATCAAGGTCATTCAAGTCAATTGATCCAGAACCGGATGGCTGTTTATCGGTCCCTTTGACTTTCTTCTTTTTCTTTTTCTTTTCTTTACCTTTGTCCTCTTTTTTAGATTTAGAAGGCTTTTGTTGCTCCCTATATAGAGCTTCCTGTTGTTGTCTCAACTGGTCAGGGGTCAAATATGCTTGTATTTGCGGAAGTTTCTCATCTTCTTGCAAGGGAGTGGTTAAATCAACTTTACCCAATGAGCTAGTATCAATGTCGAGAAGATCTTTGACAACAGGCTTATCGTTTGATTTCTTCAATTTGAGCTTGGATCTACTATTTTCTCCATCAGATTCAAGAGCACCATCGGGCATTTCTCCTTGATCAATTTCGACTTTGGGCTCCTTAAACTTCTTACCCTTCTTTTTGGATTTAGTAGAAGTGTCATTGGTTTGGTAGATTAAGCTGGATTCGAGTCTTCTTCCATGGGAAGTTACATGTATATCTTCCTCAGAAAGCTTAACAATGGGGATAGAATCAACATCAGGCAAGAGCTTATCGTCATCATCGCGGTCATCGAAATAGGTTCTGTCATCAATGTAGAAGGGATCGTTTTGAATTCTCTTCTTCCTCAAGAGTTGACGTTTTTTCGCTTCTTCTGGGTTTTCAGAAGATTTAGCAATGGGCGTAGTTTCTGAATGATATATTTTGGTATCTTTCTCGGTCTCAGGCTTTGCAAATGCATTGGTAGATTTAATTTTGGGCTTGGGAGGAGGAGAGTGGATCCAGGAGTCTAAATCCAAATCCTCAGGGGTAGGAACTTTACTCTGAGCCTTAGGAGCAACAGCATTGAGTTCGTATGTTTGGAAGAGAGAAGCGAGCTCTCCTAAGAATTTATCTGCCATATTGGGGTTTTGAGCAATATAGAATTGAATCACCTTTAAGATTTCAACCAAGTTACAGGCACGTTCTTGAACTTCAACATCAATTGAGGTGGTCAATGGCTCAAGCGACTTCAGAAGATTATTAGTCACTTTTTGGAATTCGTTGAAAGATGCATCGGAAGAAGACCAATCTAACTGAGTGGCAAATCTATAGTAAATCTTGAGAGAAGCTTGAAGATATGCAGATTGAACATCGAATGGAAGTCTTGGAGTCTGAGGGCGGAATAAATAAGTTAAAATGACTTCAGGGTTCATAAGATGCTCATTATATTCACCACAAACCCAAGCAGCGGCAAATAGAATTTTGATGTTGGTAGCAGGGGAATCGATTTTTTCAAGAAGCGAAGTATCTTGGAGAAGTCGAGTAGCAAATCTAACAGCATGGGATCTTACAGACTTAACGCGAACAGAAACATCTAAGAATTGATAGCTAAGCTGATCTCCTACATCAACCCCGGCCAAATAAGTCAAATCGACTAAAACAGCCAAATACCATTCAAAATTCGGAATGTTATTATAGGTATCTTTGGCACCCATAGCTAAAATAGAGTCTACAACCATTTTTCTGTAATTGTCAGTCATAACAAAACCAAGTTCTTCGGTATTTGGAGTGGAAACTGTGGTAGTCTCATGAACCTGTACATCGCCCAATTGATTCATCAATCGCTTGAAAACTTCGACCAAATAATCTCTTCTTCCCATTACTTTAACTAAAGATAAAGCACGAACTCTTACGGAATAATCAAAATCATCTAAGCATGCAATCACTAAGGAGTGGTGATCTCTTGAAAGTTCCGGATATAATGACAACAATCCTTCAAGTGCGACTAGCCCGATGTATTTCAAATTTTGATCGCGATCTTCTAAGAAGAGCTTCAACCTGACGGAACATAAATTGGCAAGTTCTCTGGCAGCGTCACCAAGACTAGGATGAAGAAGGCCACCTGAAATTACAGTGTGAATACACTCGTAGAGCAAGGACATGGCGGGGGTAGTTTCGATCAAGTTTCTTAATGGCACCATGAGTTTCTTAGCAAGCCTAGGCTCTAAAGGAGTCAAAGCTCCCAATAGCTTGACTACTTTAATGATCATCCAGTTGTTGCCACTGGTTGTCAATAAGTGATAAAATTGAGGAGCTAAACCAAGAAAGTTTTCTGGGTTCTTCCTAGCTAGTTCACATATAACATTGACAGCGCTGGATACAACTGAATGATCGCTATCTTCTAGTTTTTCCTTGAGTCTGGGAAATCCTAGTCTTAAACCTTGAGGAAATTTTAAAAACAATGGATAGAGAGTAAGGACTGCTCGCTTTCTTACGTAGGGCCGACTGTGATTGAGTAAAGTGAGCAGATCTTGGACCAAAAATTGAGCAAGATCAGGGGTCATAAATTGAGCTAAACCTCCTAAAGCAATACCCACTTCAAATGGATTAGGTGCTAATAAATCCTATTATTAAACAAATTAATATTAAAATGTTCCAAAATTCCCTTTGAATTTACCTTTTTGACCAAATTCATAGTGAGCATCAATACTTCGGTGTCTTGTCTAAAAGTACAAGATGCAGTAAGGTATCCTATGCGCTTTTGAGATAAATTAGGAGAGGCCATTACTTCTACAATGTGAAAACTCGCCCAATGAGTTTGGTGTCCAAACATTTGTAACTATAAATTAAAGATTAGTAATAGGTTTTAAATTGTAATAATATTGTAGATGAAGAATAGAAATCAATTATCTCAGCAGATATGGATGAAATTATTTATTTGGAATAAAGTTTTATAAAACGTCGATATAGAGAAGATGAAAATTAAGGTATATAAATATACAAATAATGTTAAAGAAAGAGCTAATAAAGTAAATTCCGTGTGTTAAAAGGGTAAATTTGTAATAAAAATAATCTCTCAAGCAGTCTATGAATGTAACTTACATAATTCAATTTTGATAGGGCAATAGTCTTGACATTAAGATCAGTACTCTTCAATTCATTTCTCAGGTCTTCTAACTGTTGTAAAATATACTTTTCAGGATTATTTTTATGAGAACGAATGCCTCTAATTAAATCTGTTAAATTTTTTTGAAACATTATCGATGAAATTTATTAATCAATAATGTAATAGAATTTTATAATTATTCAATAGATTTTTATATGTTAGATATATTGATTTGTTCAATTTTATATATTAAAGATTTCAAATAGTAAATTATGGATGTTGCTCGATTAAATTTTAAAGCAATGTAATATTTAAAAAAATTATTACGTTTTTAAAATTTAATGGGATTATTCAAAAGTCACATATTTTTTTCAATATAGAAACATGAAAAATAAGAATTTATAATATAATTTATAATTTATAATTAAATGACATTTACAGATTAATAAATTATATTTAATATAACAAAAGGATATAAAATAAGACTATCTGATTCTATTATTTTTATTATATTAACATATATTGAATATTATTTAATTGATTTTTTCGTAAGTCACAAAGAATGAAAAATTGTTATCCCATAAAAATTATACAAAATAATTGAGTATATAATATTATTTAGAGAAGTTATATATAAAATATTTACAATGATTATACAATTTGCACTATTGAGGAACATAATTCTGATTTCATAGATCTAATTATTGAAATTTAACTTGATTGATTAAAATATTTTTTTATTTTGAATGATCAAGTTTAATTTTAAACATATGAAAAATGATGAATAGATGAGCAGAGATATGATATGTGAATATATGTAAATATATATTAAAATCGTTACATATATTTTCATACTAATAATCTTTTAGATATTTTATAGATTATCATTATTCAGTACACTTGTGATGAGTTAAAGGCGAAAATGATCTTAAATGATTATAAGCTATAAACCTGAAGTGAACTGAAAAAAAAACAAAATAAAGTTTATAAATCAACTTTAATTTCTGTTATATATTTTTCATTTTTTTATTTTTTTAGTCTATTTGAATTGAATCATTATCTATTGAATGATTAAGACCTATAAATTAGAACATTGCATTGAATAAAATGGTGAAGATATGAATTTTAATAATTTGTATTTGATAGTATATATTGATTAACTTTTTATCCTCCTTGATTTTAATTGTCTAATATATGTTTCGAAGAATATTTTTAAAATATAATAGACAAATGGTTGAGGCGATTGACTACAGATCAAGAGATCCTATGTTCGATTCCTGATTAAATCGTTTTTATTCTACATTACACAGACACTTAACTATTTCTCTTTTTTCTCTCTAAATCTAATATCCATTTCAATCATCCAATCAATTCTATTTTCGTAATATATTTTACTTGGACAAATTATATTTCAACAATACGTTAACCCATAATTAATATTATTTGATCTATTTAAATATCACCAAATGAATCATTGAATAGACTGTTAATAAGTTTATTCATTGAATCAATTCACGATATGAGAATTAATTTATTTTTAGCTCTTTTAGCTCAAATATTTTTAATCGAAGCTTTTAAAGTCTACATTAAACCTTATACTACCGATTGCTATTCCCACAAATTACAAAAGCATGAAGTGTTTTTGATATCTTTTTCAATTATTGAAGGTGGTGATCAGAAGGTTGATTTTGAAATGAAAGATTCCTACAACAATGTGTTACAGAGAGACAATGGAAAAACTGAAGGTTATTACCATTATAATGCTACTGAGGCTGGTGTCCATAAATATTGCTTTACCAACGGACCCGATACTAAGCTCATTTCTCTCTATCCCCACTCTTATACCGACAACTCCAATGCTTGGTCAGCTGATACATCGGTCGATGCTACTAAGTTTGATGAAGAATTCTATAAATTAGAAGGTTTAGTCGATCAGTTGTATAATATTAGAGAGACTTTAGCTGTTCGAAGCTTCAAAATTGATAGATCCAACAAGTCCATTTCCAAGAGAATTTTCTGGTGGGCAGTCTTCCAATCTGTTTTATTGGGTGCTGTTTGTATTTGGCAAATCACTCAAATTAAGAAATTTTTCGATAATAGACGTTTAGTTTAATTCAATCGAATATTTCTTTCAATAATTAAAATATCTCATTTTATAGTTTAATTGAATATTCTCTAATCTTATCACTTGATATATTATATTTATTTAATCTTTTCATCTTTATTAATTCAATTATTATATTATGCAATTTTTTGCTCATTTGATTTTTATTTCAAGTTTTAATAATTATTTTCAACAAATGTTAATTAGTTCCAATAAAAATTATTACATATATTGATCAATAATTCAATATACAGATATATTAATAATTGATAGTTAATAACAACAATTTCATTTATTTAATTATAAAATATATTGAAAATACAGTTATATAATTAAAATAAAATAATAATCTAAATAAATTATTGAAGATAAATAAAATATAATAATAATAAATATTCCAGTATATATTTATATTTAATTGTTAAAAGTACAATATACATAATATATAATAATGGATTTTTACTAGAAATATATCACTAATTTATATTTATATTTGTGTCTCACAAATTAAAGTGTACTCAACATTATTAAATATAATTTTATATTTCTAAATCATGCAAATTTTTTGAATCCTAAATTAATTTCGACAATCCATCTCTTATGAAACTTACCCAATTTAGTTAAAAATTCTTGAAACTTTAAAGTTAATATATATTACCAAGTTTGAAATTAATGTTATTTATTTTTTGTTTATTTGTTTGTATACAATTAACTTTCAAAATTTTATATTATTATGATATAATTTTTTTCTCAAATTATACAAAAATTAATAATGCCGTAAAAAATCGTGGTTTCAAAATTTCATAATATGATTTGCGAATTCTTAGTGAACTGAGTCAGAATATAGAAATATATGTTTTTATTAACTAATTTATAGAAAGCAACATAGGTTTGTCTTTGAAATATCTAAAAAAAATCAAATCAATTTATTTTTTAATACTTAAATATTCTAGGATATTAAAAATTATTGAAAAATGATAATTCTGTCCCATAATTATTTATTTCTTCATGAATCTATAAATTTTAAATTGATCAGTCATTAGAATATTATATACATTTTAGTAATTACTAAACTCATTTTAATTAAATGGTAAATTATTATTATTAAAATAAATTAGTTGAATTTCAAGATTTAATAGTACAATTTATATACAATGTTTGGTTTTCCGAAACTTCACTGTTTATTTTATAGTGAATTTCATCCGATTCAAGGTCCCAAGGTGATCTATGAAGTTCCTGAAGGCAGTTTAACTTCTAAAGATAGCAGATTGTTTGATTTCGACCAATACTCAGACTTAGTAATTCCAAAAACACCACTTTGTCATCGACTCATTACGTTCTGTACCAGAAATTATAAAGTTGTCGGATGTCCAATTACCATAGAACATGATAAATACGAAAGAAATGCTCTCATGTTTAATTTATGCTTTGTTTTTGACATCAATAGTAACACTTTTAGCTATGAGCCTCTGGTCAAAAAGATGGCTAATTTTTTGAAGACCATAGAGGAAGATAGAGAGTTTTTAAGCAACCCAGAGCGTAAACAGTTCTTACTACCAACTTTTGAACATATGCTAGAAGATTTAAATAATATGTGTGAGACTAGAATTATGCTAGGTAAATCAGATATTTTGAACCTTAAACTGTTTCCTCTATATAAGCAGCCCATTCCTATTCAACCACATCAGACTCCTCTTCCACTCGTAGATTTAATGGCACTGAGTGAACCTGGTTGGGACTTGACGACGCGGCAAATCATCCCTCATATCAATGGAATCAATCATGTTAAAAAGATCAGTCAACTAAGTGGCGTTGAAATTAATCTAACTCAGAAATGCATTGATAACCTTGCTTATTATGGAGGAATACAAACTGTAGACACCTTTCAGTATTCAAACATATATGCAGTCAAACCGAGTGTCAATCAGTTGATAACAAATCCAAACCTTCAATCCGAATGTATTCATTTCGTTATTCCACCTGGAAAACCTGGCCCTTCTTTTCCCAAGCTCTTTTCTTTATACTGTTCTCTACAAAGCGGAGTGACAGTTGCTCAATGGGTTGAAGATAATCAGATAACTTCTTTAAATGTTGATGTTAGACGATTCTTTTTATTTGGGATTATGAGGAACGTGCTTTATCGTGTCCACCAATATCCAATCCTAATTGAAGAAATCAAAGGTGTAATTCCTCTTGGATTAAAGAAATATCTAGATGGATCCAAATGTATGGACGAAATCTGCTGTGAATATGGCTATAGCTATAAAGAAATGAATGATCTATTATCCTTAGAGCCTGGTATTAAATTTGTTTATAAATAAAATATTCTATTTAATATAGCTATAAACTTTATTTATATTTGTCATAATTATACTATTTAACCAATCAATGACTCAGAGTTTCTTGGAGTCACCTTAACCTGTAATGAATAACTAGCAGGCTTCATCAAGAAACAAACTTCAAATCTTTTCTTAAGTGTTTAACCTAAACTCAATTCCATTTTATATTTTTGGAATAAAATTACTAACAACAAAAACATTTTTAGCCAAGAATAAACAAAACAACTATATGGTTTTTGTGAAAAAACTTTAGTTTAGCCCTCAACTCAACTTAATCTTAATTCAACTAACATGTGTGATTATATTCATTGGGTTAATCCCAGAGGTTTTCAACTTGTTGATAAGCAAATAGTGAGGTAAATATTACTATAGAATTAAAAAAATGGGAAATTTTTTAATTTTTGATTTTTTAAACATATTATTAATTTCAAATAAAAAAATATATACAAAACAAATAAGAAAATAAATAGTTTTGAATTATATATATAATAATTTTTTTGATTAAAAAATTAATTTTTTAAAATTGGTTGTTTAATTTAAATATGCTTAAATTAAATAATAATCACCAAAAGTCTTTGATTTTAGTATTAATAAAATTTAACCACAAACCCTTTAAAATCATTTAAAATTTATAAGTAGCTTTTAATAATAAGGATTATTTAAATTAATCATTTATTACTAAGTAAATTACTTTAAAGTTAAAAAAAACTACTTAAAATTTGTTAAAATTTAAAAGATTAATTTTAATTATTATTTTTTTAATTATTAATAAAGTGAGAAATTATATTAAAAAACACTTTTTTATTTCAATTAAAGAATTATTAAAGTACTTTAATATTAATTACATAAGTATTTTATATATATTAAAGTTTAAATTAAAATTAATTAATAAAAATATATAATAATTACCTTATAATCTAATGTTTAAAAAAGTTAAAATAGTTAAAATAGTTATTATTACTTTATATTTTTAATAATGGGAATTTTTTGCAATTAAAAATAAATAAACATTTGAATATATAATATATAAAAATAAATATATAATATAAATTTAATAGTTTCTTTTATTATTAATAACTTTTTGTTATACTTTTAACAAACTTCTAACACCTAAAAAACAATTCTTTTTATTAAAAACTAAAATTTAATATTTCACAAACCAATTAAATTTTCCTGTAGAAATTTTCTTTCTTGTAAATTAGTTTTTTAATTACCTAAAGTAATTATAATTACATAGGTTATAATAAAAAGAATATACTAGATGTGGTAGTTTTTTCTAGTTATTTTTAATTAGAAAGTTTTTTACAGCTTTAAATTTATGTATTTTACAATTATCATGTAAAATAATAGGTTTTCTCAAATTATATTGAAAACACCAATTAGAAATACTTTTATTTAAAAAAACAATATATAATTTACTATTAATTAATTTTCCTTCAGGAACTAAATAAAAATAGCATATATTATTATAATATATTACAATAATTAATATTCACTTATTAACAAAATGCTTATTTAAAGGGATTTGTAGAGGGGGTTAATTTAACTTAATCTAGCATTTTGATTTGTGTTTTAATAAAAGATTATAAATAGGGATTTAAGATTCATTAATTATAATTATTCATTGTAAAAGTTTAAGCTTCTAGTAATATTTTAATAGGTTTTGTTTAACAATAGCTACTCTAGCTTTTTTTAAGCTTTAGTTAAATTATAAGGTATTTATTTTACATTTTTATTTATTAATTTTAGTTTAAACTTTAAAATATATAAAATACTTATAAAACTAATATTAAAGTACTTAGATAATTCTCTAACTAAAATAAAAAAATACTTTTCAATATATTTTTTCACTCTATTTATAATTAAAAGAGTAATAGTTGAAGTTAGTTTTCTAGATTTTAATAGGTTTTGAATAGTTTTTCTCTTAGCTTTAAAGTAATTTACCTAGCAATAAATTATTAATTTAGATAATGTTTCATTACTAAAAGTTGCTTGTAAATTTTAGATAATTTTAAAGATTTTATAGTTAAGTTTTACTAATACTAAAATAAAAAACTTTTAATGATCACTATTTAGTTTAAACATAATTAAATTAAATAACCAATATTAAAAAGTTAATTTTTTAATCAAAAAAACTAATATATATATATATATTAGAAATATATAATTTCCTATTAACTTTGTATATATTTATTTATTTCAAACTAATAATATGTTTGAAAAATCAGAAATTAAAAAATGTCCCATTATTTTAAATTT